>APFE030620106.1:6342-19266 GCA_000404065.3 Pinus taeda
GCGATGATGAATTTCAAAAGAATGGAGTGTCACAATGTCCTCTTAGTCCTGATTCTAAGGACTATGAGAGCAGCAGTGATGAAGGACATGATGATGCACTTAGTCCTAATTCTAATGAGTATAAAGGTAGTAGTGATGAAGGAAAAAATGATACACTTAGTCCTATTTCTATGGACCGTGAGAGCAGCACTGAAAATGCACATGAGGAAGAATATCCAATAAACATCGAGTCAAAATTTCCATTGAGTCTGAATTTTATGGACTATGACAGTAGCACTGAAGAAAGGGAAGATGAAGAATATCCTCCAAGTCAGTATTTGAAAAGCACAGTTGATCATAGTGTGGATAACATTCCTCTTAATGATGATAAAAATCCTTATACAAATGATGATCTAAGGATGGTGATGTTGCCTTGAAATATTGTATCGAGGAGTAGGACCAAACCTTTTCGTATCAATGCAAGATGTTCTAGCTATACAAGGGGTAGAGCAGAATATCTGACGAGAAGAAGTTCTATCAACGCACTCATTTCAAGTGAGTTGCCAAAAAGATTGCTTGAAACATATGGATTTCAAATTTGCATTTGAGAGCAGGAAGAGATATTTGTCAATGAATAAAAGCATGCAAAATTCATATTTAGTTGGGTGCATGCAATCTACGTTGTTAGGTTATGATTATCTTATTAAGACTTTATTTATCTGTAGAAAAGCTTTCAAAATGTTTCATTCGATTGGGAATTTTCGTCTCTCAAGAATTCAAGAAAATTTGGAAAAGGATCCCACATTTTATTCTGAAATACGTCATAAAAGACAGTTTGGGCCATTATAAAACATTGCAATGTCATGGATGAAATATTTCTTTTCAAAGCATGGAGAGTGTATGCCAAATAGAGAGACAATACATATTCCAGATAATTTTTCGAGATGCGAAATCTACAACTTATACAAAGAATATGCAGAAGGTGCTGAGGGACATGGCCAGTTTATTATCCATATTTTGTGAAGATATGGAAGAAAGAATTCAACAATGTTCGTATTCGTAAGAAGACAAGGATGGGGATTTGCAGTACATGTGCTTCTCTTAAATAAAAAAGGGACAAATGTGAAGGGTTAGAAAGAGGTAGGCATTCATAACTTTAACTTTTAAGATTGTATATTCATCAATTATGAAAACATATTCTTAATGGCTTTCTTTTATGTTGTGTAGATTCAATTGTCAAAGAACTTCACGAGCATCGCGAACAACAAACAAATGAACGGAAAAAGTTGTACAAGCATCGAAATAAGTGTTATGATAATCCAAATAAATATTTGGGTTTGATAATTGATGGTATGGACCAAAAGAAAACACTTTTACCACATTTTGTTCACACACCCAAAAATTTACAAGAGGAAAATTTTATTCAGTATCACTTTGTCGGTTGTATGGTCTTCAATGGGAAAATGTTGCCAAAGGTGTACTTCACAGCTCCAAATATTCATAATGATGCAAATCTGACCATAATCATAATTCATGATGTGCTTTCTCATTGGTCTGGTAATCTTCCTAATGTTTTGTATCTACAACTGGACAACACTTGTCGTGAAAAAAAAATCAGGTTGTTTTTGGATATTTAAACATGCTTGTTGAATTGAGAATTTTTCAGAAGGTAAAGGTTGGTTTCCTTCTTGTTGGGCACACTCATGACCATATTGATTAGATGTTCAATCGTTTTTCAGTCACATTGAGGAGGAAGGACGCTGGGAGCTTGCCATCATTAATTGAATGTATTAAGAAATCATACATACCAGAGCCTACTTTTGATGTGTTGGAAGAAATTGTTGACATGCGAAGGTTTATTATGGGATCATATGGCGAGGAGAAATGCATTAAACAACTTAATGACATTAGCTTCCAACATCAATTTCGTATCAAAAAAATTGATGAGAAAACACTAATATGGGGCAAGAAGTATTCAACTAATACATAATGGGCACCGTTGTCAGGTTTGCAATTTTTGAAGTTCATTCCAGATCATCCAATATTTGCATCGAAAATATTGTTATTACAATCATTTGGTGAAGTTCATAATGCATGCAAACAAAACAGAGATATAAATTATTCTGATTCTAGAAGAAATTAAAAAATGTATTAGATATACATATGAGTACTTGACATTGCTATTCAGTTTGGTGGGAGTCATTTTTCAATAATCAAAGTGATATCATTTCAACAAGAACAAATGAAGATATACCTTTGAAAAATCCATTTATTTGGCGACAAAGTGTGTCGAATGCACATGAGGAAATATACATTGTTTAACAACAACAATCTCAAGGTATCATTAATTCTTCACAGGAAGAGGAAAGAGAGATGTATATTGGTTCCAGAAGATCTCGTGCACAACGTGAAGCCATGGAAGACCTTTACAGGGGTTCAGTACAGGATATTAAGGAGGGTTACATGATCGCAGTGCTAGCAGATGGAAATCACAATGGCTATCCATTTTGGGTTGCTAAAGTTATAAAGGTCTTTATAGAAAATGAGGATGTTACAAGTATTGAAGTACATTGGTATGCCACAAATACACACCCATTCAATGGTGTGTATAAGCCAGAGATGGTAGTTGACAAAAGAAATGGCGGAAAGAGAAAAAGAAAGGTTATGAATATAAATCGTCGCCGCACAGACATATTGAAATTGGAGGATGTTGACATACTTGTTTATGACTTCAATTTAAAAAAGAGGGGAACTCTTCGCTTCAAGACAATAGAGATTCTGAAAAGGTTGTTACCAGAAGGAACAATATTGAGATGGGATTCTACTGAAACCAATCATAGATCTAGAAGAATTTTGAAACCTGAAATGATGGGCATGCATGTGGACTCAGATGGGGCACTAGTTGACGAAAGAGAAGAATATGGAACATCTTCATCAGCATCCAGTGACTCATTTGAAGATGTGAATTTTGATGGCATGCAAGAAAATATGAGTGATTTTGAATAATTGTTTAAGACAGTTTATCTAACTGATGTATGCATCGTCTCTTGAAATAAAATTTTTGATTTCCATATGGTGTTAAATGAGAAGTTAGGAGACACTTTTATGTTGTTAGATCATTTTACTAGCATTTTTTTAAAATTTTGAAGATTGACCCTAAAAAAAAATCATCGTTCCAGTATAATCACTTTTTCGTTTTCAAGCTATATTTTGCACGAAAATTTTGTTCTCACTGCCATTTTTAAAACATGTTCAAAATTAGCCCTAAAAAAAAAAACCATTGTTCCTGTATACACACTTTTCATTTTTAGCACTGTTTTTGATGTTTTTTTGGCATTTTTTGGCCAGAGTTCCCGTTTTTAGTTTATAGTTCCTGTTTCAAAGTTTACATTGTTATGTTTTGGTTGAGTTGGATTACCGAATGGATTCGAAGCTGAGTGAGGTGGATCTCCAAAATATAGAACACATGGTCTAGTAACCCTTGAATTGGAGTGTGCGTTGCAGTAAAGCTAGATTTTGTGTTGCCTCGGATGGCCTAGGAATCCTTGTTAGTGAATGGCAGGATATATGGTAAAGCCTAGAGGTGGCTTTCTCTCCATTGGGCCTAGTAATCTCGGGTTTGGGATATGCGGTAAGGCTTGGAGAGTCGGTCTCGGTTTAGGGCCTAGTGTTCCTGGTTTGGATTGTGGTAAAGCCTAAGAGACTAGGAGATAGGAAAAGTCCTCACGGTGTAGGTGGAGAAATCCGATGGCATCCATGTTTGTTTGGCCTAGTGATCGGGTGGAGATCACGATAAATCCTATTATGATAAGTTCATTGTGTTGGTCTAGTGATCTGGGATGGATTACGGTAAATCCTGGTTTCTATTGATGAGGTGAGTTGGTTTAGCCTCGGTATGCCTTGGTTGAGTTATTTTTGTTTGAATCCCACATTCATGCTTGAAATATGGCACGTGGGTGAATGGTTGAAGAGAGATTTGGCTCATCCATTCTATGGTCAGGTGGAATGTGGTAGTCCCATCTCCAGTTGGTTTATTGCATTCATTAATAAGAAATTCATTCCCTTGATTTCCATGTGCAAATGTAATGATGTATATGTAGATTTTGATGGTGATATGTTTATGGTATTTATGTTTCTATTATGTTGGTTATATTTACATTTTGTGACAACAATTATCTATGGCTCTCAACATGTTTTTACTTGTACATGAATGGATAATGTGTCTATGACCTAATAGATGAATATGCAGTAAATGACATGAGGGAACAATGGTTCATAATATTTCTCATATAAGTATGAGATCCCTACACTTAATTATGTTGTTTACACCTGTAGGTTACATGTCGAAGATATGTTTGACGAAATGCTTGTCATGGATAGTAGGAGTTTGGTTAAGGTCTTGTTGAGATTATTTATTTTGTATCATTGTTTCCTTGTACTTTTATTGGTTTCAAGCTTTCATTCCATTCTGGGCAGTGGCCTGGGCGGTGGACCTAAAAAAGTAGCTTAAATCGTAGGGTCACTGGCATAGAACTAGAAAGTTTGATCCACAGTCATTGGCATGTAGGCCTATGAGAGGGACTTTAGGTTTTTGGTCACTCCCTTTCCCATAGCATGAGAGTGACTATGGCCTAAGAGGTCTAGAACAACAGTGCGACACAGAGACAGGCTATCTGAGTGGCTGACTTGTCTTCTAAGGGTTCTGCTGATGTTGTTGGATGAATGTGTGTAATGTTTTGTCGATTCCACTTCATTAAGGTCACATAGGAGGTCAAATCTGATCATAGTAGCCTCTCGTTTCATGTTTTACCCCAGTTGGATAGTTACTTAGGTGAATGTGGGAGGAGGCTGTTACACCCAAGTTAGGCACGTCAAAATTCTACAATATCTGGATTCATTTTGATAATGCCTTAATGCGTACCATTCCTTCCACTCTAAACTTGCGTAGAGGCCTTATTTAGATCACTTTGTATAAAAACAACATCACCAACACCTTTTAGGAACTATAAGTCTTGTTGCTCTATAAAAATAATGTATCTTGATGTATTCTTCCTAATTGATCTCATTGTAAATCTTTGGTTAGAATTTAACATTGAGAAAACCAACTAATTCGTAACATACCAATTGAGCTTGGATCTCTTCCATCCTTAAAAAAATCTAGACTTGCACCTTAGCAAATTAACAAGAAGGATTCCTGCCAATTTAGCTCATTATTCTAATATTACAACTTTGGCACTCTACAATAATCATTTCTCAGGGCCTATTCCATTATAAAGGCTCCTTCCATCAACAACCTCATGTTTTTTTTTCCCACTTGCTTGTAGGACCTCCACCCTATCCAAACTAGACTCCAACACCCACCAAGTATTTTTTTTTCAAAAAACCAATTGAATTATTCGATGATGCTAGGCTACAAACCTCCTTCATTATCCAATGTTTTCTACTGAGAAACCCTTTGAATCATGTATGGACGATGATGAAGTGATCCATTATTTGTGGATGTTGGAGGTGTGGAATAACATAATGGAGTTGGAGGTGGTGAAAAACCAAATGCAGGAGACAATGAAGAAGAATCACAACTTCCATATTATGAAAAACAACTAAAATTTCGCTACTAAACTATGATGCTCTTATCAATGATATGGCTTGAAGCGAAGGCTTTGATATACATGGTGAGAAAGATGAAAATGTTGTGGTGAACATGTTGAGCCTCTCTTGAGGATGCTACCATCCATTAGGTGGCCATGAAAAGCATGCCAATGCTACTTAAGAAGATGATGGTGCAATTCAAGAGAATACAAAATTTGTTACTTCAGTGAAACCACATATAAATTCTACAAATTCTTATCATGATGACATTATTGAATTGAATATGATTGGAGGTTGTTACGTAATGAAAATAAAAATGAGAAGTTCACATTACCAAACATAGTAACCTAGCTTGATTTGTTCATAGAAAGCAACGATTTATATGAATTGAAATATTATTACTAACATTAAGAAGTATGATGATGACGAAATTAATTATTAATTTGAGGGTGTGGGAAATGTGGAAGAAAAAAATGTAGTTGGAAGTGATGAAGAATTGAATAGTGAAGACAATGTAGAAGAATCATACTTTCCATATGACTTGATAATCATCTAGGTACTCACAGTTCCTAAGTCTACAAGCGGAGAGAATGATAAAGAAAATAGGGATGGGATACAAATATCTTCTTTAGTTAAGAATGAGTTCTCAGTTACTAACTTAAGAGGATCAAATCATACTCTTGGCTTAGGAAAAACAAACTAAAATGGTAGAGCCATTGGAATTGAGGCAAAAAAGAAGATGAGAAGGTGCTACAAATATTGTTTCAATTGAATAGAAAAAACAAGAAAGTCTTCAAAGAGAAAGGGAAAAATATAAAAAATAGCAAAAACTATTGGCAAGGTATGGTAATGAACAATGGAAGGAGAAAAGAAAACTTCAAAAGGATATATAGGGGAGGGAGAAGTTTGACAAGACTACAAATGAGCTTGAAAAGAGGGTAAGGTTGAGCAATTCAATGTATGAAATGTTTAAGGATAGATAGTTCTTCCAACATTTGATAAACTTTCAAATCCTAACTGCCATTCAATTGCAACACATTCTTCCTTCCCTTCCTACTAATTCAAGTGTCATTTTAGTAAGTTTCTTTGCAACACTTTCAATTGTTTCAAGGGAATTGAGCACAAGCTATAACTATATTTTTTTTATGCCACCTTAGATGCAAGAAACAACAAGGAAACTTTTAAGGATGGAACTTTATTTTAAAGTTTAGAAACCTTGGCGAATAGTACTAGTCTTTAACATGCAAACTTTAAAATCTTTAGTGATATCTTTGTAAGAATACTCAAATTTATAATGATTTTATATATAGGATTTATAAATTTTTGGTTATTTCTAAGGTAAAATAATTTATTATTATTGAATTTGGGGGAATCATTTTTAGAAGAAATGGAAATTCACAAATCCTTTTTTGTTAAAAGAATGAAATATTATCCCACTTGTGAATACTAGCCCCTAAATTTCCTGAGTCAACAAGTTGGAATTCAATCTTGGTTCAAGGAAATGCATGTCAACCTACTTGGATTAAGAAAATGTAGGTAATTCAACATAATTGGGCATGAGTATATTCATCCTCTTAACTAATTTTTTATGCTTATCCTAGCCACATGCATTGTGGATTTTATTACATAGTTTTTCTTTTGTGTATGTTTAATATATTTTTTCTCTTTGGTTTGGGGGTGGGGGAAGTATTCATTAGTATGTATGCAAGCCTAATATATAGAAATATTTTAGTAATTTATTTCTACATCCTACTTTCCTCTTTAAGTTGAGGTGTTGTATTCATATATTGTTAATCTAAATGAACTCTAGTTTTATGTATCTCAAACATGCAATTAACATTCAATGTAATATGGACATCCAATTTGGACTTTAATCCAATGCACATATCTAATTCACACTTCAAAAAATGCACACTAAAGATTTTGATACCTATGCATAATGAAACTAAAGATATTTGTAACTTTGGAATGGGAATAATGTTAAGGGATTGCAAAAAAATAAAGTTCTTCATGAACAAAACTAGACAGAGCTGAAGCAAAGTAGTTAACACAACAAGCGTATGTTGTCTATGAGAAGGTACAAGGATTTCTTAAGAATTCATAGAAAAAGTGTAAAGAAGGTACCATGGACATCACCAATCCCAAGTTAGTGGATGAAAAAGTAGAAATAAAGATACCACAAACATCATCAATCCCAAGTTGGGGACAAAGAAATCCTTATAATGAGTGCAATTAAAGTAAGCATGTTCAGGGAACTTTGAAGAACTCTTCTCAAACATAAAAGGTAGAATTTAAGATATAAAATCTGACATTTGTAAAGTTATAAGAAATACTGCGTTCAAGGTGAAATCCAAAACAAGAAGTTATGTTCATTATAAAAGATGATGCTAAATTGTTTTGGCCAAAACATAGGATGTACCTATTGTCCAACGCAAGATTCATGATAATGTTAAACAAACATAATATCCAGGTTGTCAAGTAAATCTCCTCTAATAGTTGCATGATTAGTCATAATTTCAATTCTCTATTCCTCACCCATTCTCATGTTAAATTATTTTGGCACAACTCAACTAAAAAAACCAAGCAACAACCCAAACAAGATATACATACACAAAAAAATCCAAACATCAACCCATTATACATAACCAAACATTAGATGATTAAACATACCCAAACAACATTTCATTATAGAATCCCATTGGAAAATTTGCTTCTATCCTCAAACTACCCATTTCTTGTCGCAAAGGAAGTGGGCATGCTTAACAAATCAACACTAATTCTCTTTGAAAAATTACTATTTTGTGTAGTTCAATAACTCAACATTGAGGCTTTGGTTCTCTTTATGTAACTCATTTCCATACTAAATTGTCCCAAAACAACTCCATTCTGCTATAAAAAATGCATTAATTCATTCATTATACAGACCCAACCATAAAATACAATACCATTTCCATACTGCCCATTTACTTATCATAAGGGAGAAAAGGCTTTGCTCAACATATCAACATTATCACTATTATTCTTAGTCATGGTTTTCGTCAATTTGGAAAGTTTAAGCCAATAATGTGGTTAAAATAAGTATAATATAGACTTAAGAAAGTCATTGACACGCTAAACCAACAACTCTATGACTATACCACATGGTTTAATCCCATATTTTCCGATCGATATAGATTCATTGAAAAGGATGGGTTTAGTAACTCATGCCCATTTAGAACAATTTTGGAGTTGTGATTTACAATATGCACATTAAATTTCTCTTATAGCAGGGGATTAAATGCATTAAGGATGATGACTAAGACAAATAAGGGCTTGGGATTACAAGTGATGTTTGAGTTCAATGAGGGAGTGTTGTAAACATTTGGGAAATAACTGTCATTTCCAATGGAGACAATAATCTAGTAAAAGAACTTGAGAGTTTGAAGGAAAAGAAAAGTTTGACAAATGTGGTGGTTATTATGGCAACGGGGACTTGAAGAAGGTGTAAGACTCTTCACAAGAAAAAGAAGGTAGGAAAAACTTCCCATGGCACATATCAAAAGCAAAACCCAAAATCTTAATAAGATCCAAACCCTTAAACCTAATGACCTGAAATCTTCACAAAGGCCAAAGTGTTTATAACCAAACATCAAGAATATGTATGCAAACCCAAACCCTAACACATAGCCAAAGCCAAACTCTAACAATTTAAGTTTTAGAATACTAGCGTATTCATGTGAATTGTGGGTATGTAGCTAGAATACATATCTCGTACATATACTAATAATACTTATCAAAATCAATCACTCAGCAGGTAGGCTAAATAATGTAAAATAATAGGATTAGGTAGGGCATTACACACTTGCTTAAGAACCATCTACTCAAGGGTATCCAATCTATGTTTTAGATGGAGTAGGGTGCTTGTTGATACCTCCACACCAAATCTTGAGAGGAATTCAATCGCAAACAAGTGTCTCACCATCTCTTCCATATCCACATATAGCTCCTTAATTTCTCAGTCGCGTCATTAAAAGAACCACATATAATCCCCGATGATTGGGTTATTAATATCCTAAATGCACAAAGGGATTGAAAATTTCTCCCATGAGACATGTAGGAATGGGGATGTCATTCATATAGGACCTTTATACATAAGAAACTCCAATTATATCCCAATTACACTGAGAACTAGATTATCCAATATAGAAAGATCCATGATTGTTAATGGATTTATCCCACAAGTGCTACATGGGAAGAGAGAAGAGAGATTACCGTATAGGGTGGCAAGAGAGAGAAGAATTGTGGTAGAAGGTGGTGGCTTTGTGCCCTTTCTACTCATTGTGTGTGGAGATATAACCACTACCAGAGCACCATCATAACTCAATGCTTTCATGACAATTGGAGAGAAGATAGGATTATGGAAGAGGTTGATTAACATATATCCATTGATTAAATAAACCCCTTTTTAACTTAATTTAATTACCATATTGGTTTGTGAATCAACCAATATATTGTTTTCCCTTTTAAAATGGAACCAATAAACTTGACACTCCAAATTTTCTATCAAAGCTTAATTTTTTTTGAAGATAGCTTCGAGCTTAAGATCTTTAGCCCTTGTTTCATAATACATGTGTCAAAATAATTAGAAAGCCTCCAATGATGAGGAATCGACTTTGATGATAAGATCAAGCTAATACAAATCCTCGTAATAAGGCGCATGCCTCTATAAGATTACTAGATAATACTCCTAGTTTCCAAGTGACCAATCCTTCAATTGTTCCTATAAGACAAAAGATTGCTCCCCCACCCTCAACGTTTGCCTCCCCTAATCTTAAAAGAAGGACACAAGGGTGGGCTTTGATCCACTTACATATGCATGGGTCACGAGACCATTTTTAATATAGTCTCTCTAGATGCAACGACACATTTGTCCACTACCTTAAGGTACCATGGCTTCAGGGTTAATCCCTTATAAGAATTGAACTTTTCCCAATAGTGAAAATTTCCTTGCTTTTCACCATTAGATCAAATCCCTTTCGACATATTAAAAAATATAAATAAAATTATCAACATTTTAAAATAAATTCCTATCAACAAAAAAACACTTTTTGTCATCACCATACCATTCATCACATTAATATTCTACTCATTTTTTTTTGGCTACTCTTTAAAAAAACCCAAGAAATATCATATGTAATTGTAAAGACAATCACTCCAAATAAGCCATTGTAATTGCAAATAAAAATATTCTTGTATGTTTTTGCTAATCTAAAAAAACACTCAATTTCCTTGTAAACACAATCACTCCAAATAAGTGATTGTAATTGCAAAAAAATAAAATAAAGAAAAACACAATGAAAAGTAAACTTCAATTACTTTTGATCATTGATGATGTTAGTCATCATACAATATAGAAACCTATGACTTGAACAAAGGACAACTGTTCATATTCTAGTGAAACAAATGGTAACTGGAGACCCAAAATGGCAAGATGCACGAGTTGTGCCCACCTTGGGCAAGTAAGGTTGCAAAAGACAAACAAAGCCCATTGAAAGTACCAAGGAAAGGGGTAGCTAGGGCAATTGGAGCTTACCAGTGCCAAAAACCGGGAGTTGAACAGGTCACCTACCATCTTCCACGTCGGTAGTCAAGTTGGCCATTTCAAATGAGAATCGATCTCTACGTGGCCAATGGAGATTCACAAATGGGTGAACCACTTTTGGCGTCCCTCCCATGAGGTGAATAAGCTCCCAACCACTTAAGTTTGTTGCTTAGGTTGACGACATAACAACGCATATTAAATATCGGGAAAATTCGTGGAATGTTGAATGAATGCCATGTGAGACCATTAAATAATAATTTTGATGGGACGACAAGGTATGACACACACACGCCAGAGCGTGATAAGGTTCATGTATATCCTTTTGTGGGGCCCACCTCCCTTTCACCGAAGTTTCGCCGCATCCTCCCCACCCCACAAATAAAAATCCAAGTTTCGCGTTGTCCGCACGCCAACTAGTAATGTCCCCGGCGGCTAACACGTCCAAAGAAAATTCCACTAACTCAGCTATCTTTCTATTCAATCATACGCTGACAAAATACAAAATACAACGCAATCTGTCCTCCCTCAAGTGCCAGCGAAGCACGAGGAAAGTTCTGGACTCGCGCCTTTCACTTCTATTTAAAGCCCCCCTCTTCCTTCCTCTTTTAACCATCTATATCGTTTGAATGCTTTGAAATTGTGAGTTTCTGTGTGTCTCTGTAATTTCTTACTAGGTACAAAGAAATCTGTGGCAATTAAAGGGAGTTTCAATCTCCGTCTCTGAGATTTATACAAATTTGTGGCAAATCAGCAGATAAAGAAGTCATAAAAGATGGCAGTGAATACGCCTGTGTTCACAATAGCAGCTGCGGTTGCCGCAATTGGGGCTTTCTGCAGGTTCGAATCTCATCGCCTTCCATCAACATCAGATACGGATGGCCATCATGTAAGTATATGAAAAAATGCTTCTTCATCATTTGGTTCTGCGAAGAGGGGAGGGGTTACTGTTTCTTGTTTCTTGGGGTTAGGTTTTCTAATTATGGTGGTTTTTGGGTTCACAGGATCAGAGTTACAGTCGGCAGGGCGGCGAATTAAATGGAAAAGCAAAGAAGGAGCGGGCGGCAGTAGGGTTTGCCCCTGAATTTGACGGTCTGCACTGCTATGAGACGCTGGTTAGGTTCTGATTGCCGTGAGGCTGAACTTAACCATCAACAAATTGAATTTTACTGATGTCATGAATCATGTAAAATATATTCTTTTAAATATCATTTTTGGATGACTTTTCCTGAACAATTCCTTTATTTAATTCTTCCTATTATTCTTTTAGTGAATGTCTTAAGGTTTTAGCTCGCTGAAATCTTTGCAGTCGAATTCTGCTAAAACCACCCAAAGATTAGTTGTAATCGTGGATTTCAATGGCTCAAAGTCATTTAAATTGTAAATTACTCTTTTGACCAATGATAAATTATTTTACCCCCTAAAGAAATGAATCAGAAGGCCTCTCCATTTCCATGACCGGCCTCCCCTGGCTCTTCACCCGTCCGGGCTCAGCTTCTCCCGCAACAAAGGATTTTCCTATGCCCGCGCGGCTTACCACCTTTTCGGGATTTATATTTTAAATACAAGAAAGTTGTCATATTTTGACGAAAAGAAATTTCCAAAAAAAAGTTTTTAATAACTCTGTAGTTTATTTATATTTTGCTTTTCTGGTGTATTTCTATTTTGTCAAATTTGCTCTAAATTCGATAGATATTTTTTAAAATTTCTTAAAATAAATTTATAAGTTGAGCTGGATAAGATGGTCAAATTATATTTTAAATAATTAAAAATCACAA
>APFE030620106.1:19769-62306 GCA_000404065.3 Pinus taeda
AAAAATCACAATATTAAACCCAATCATAATCACAATATTGAACCCAATCATATTACTAAATTGGAACACAAAAATTCAAACAAAAAAAATTCAATTAGATTAAAAATCTAAAACAGTTAAAAATCACAATATTGAATACAATCATATTACTAAATTCAATTAGATTAAAAATGTTAAAAATCATGAATACAATCATATTACTAAATTGGAACACAAAAATTTAATCATGAACCTAATCATATTACTAAATTGGAACACAAAAAACCCAATCATATTATTAAAAATCTAAAACAGTTAAAAATCACAATATTGAATACAATTATATTACTAAATTGGAACACAAAAATTCAATCATGAACCCAATCATATTACTAAATTGAAACACAAAAAACCCAATCATATTACTAAAAATCTAAAACAGTTAAAAATCACAATATTGAACACAATCATAACACAATCATATTACTAAATTGGAACACAAAAATTCAATCATGAACCCAATCATATTACTAAATTGGAACACAAAAAACCCAATCATATTACTAAATTGGAACACAAAAATTCAATTAGATTAAAAATCTAAAACAGTTAAAAAATCACAATATTGAACACAATCATATTACTAAATTGTACACAAAAATTCAATTGTAAACCCAATCATATTACTAAATTGAAACACAAAAATTCAATTAGATTAAAAATCTAAAACAGTTAAAAAATCATAATATTGAACACAATCATATTACTAAATTGTACGCAAAAATTCAATTGTAAACCCAATCATATTACTAAATTGGAAGACAAAAATTCCCACAATCATATTACTAAATTGGAACACAAAAATTCAATTAAATTAAAAATCTAAAACAGTTAAAAAATCACAATATTGAACACAATCATATTACTAAATTGTACGCAAAAATTCAATTGGATTAAAAACCTAAAACAGGCTATGCAGTTTTATTATTTTATAATTATAATTATTTATTGGATCTAATATCATTTTAACAACAAAGTCAATTCACATTGCTGAAAAAAACAATTGCTTAAAAAATAAGATATTTAATCAAATAAGCAAGTAATTTTATTTCAATGATTCGTAAGGGGTTATGTATTTGAACTCTATCTCTAATTGTTAACCCAACGACACTTACACATTAGACATGCAACCTTCAATGATTCGTAAGGGGTTATGTATTTGAACTCTATATCTAATTGTTAACCCAACGACACTTACACATTAGACGTGCAACCAACAAACACATGTGCACGAGCAATTTTATTTCAATGATTCTTAAGGGGTTATGTATTTGAAGCCTATATCTAATTGTTAACCCAACAACACTTGCACATTACACATCAACCAACAAACACGTGCACAAATATTCAGCTAGTACGGTAGATAGGATGAGAGGGATTAGAGGAATGGAGAGGGTTATGTGACATACTCACAAAAATATGCCCTAAGACTAAATGAACAAACAAACACATGTGCACAACTATTTAGCTAGTAGAATCCATTATTTAGCTAGTACAATTACAATAGACATGATGAGTGGAATGGAAAGGCTTAGGTGACACTCACAAAAGGATGCCACAAGACTAAACAGACACAAACATAGGATGCCACAAGACTAAACAGACACAAACACGTGCACAGATATTCAATTAGTAGAATTATATTCAACTAGTAGAATTACAGTAGACAGGATGAGTGGAATGGAGAGGGTTAGGTGACACTCACAAAATGAGTCAAGTGGAATGGAGAGGGTTAGGTGACAAACTCACAAAATGAGTCAATTGTGTGTAAAGGTCTATGAGACAAGATGAGTGGAATGGAGAGGGTTATGTGACAAACTCACAAAATGAGTCAATTGTGTGTAAAGGTCACACAATATGAGACAACCATGAAGGAGAAAATAGCAAAACATAGGTGGGAAATATATAGAAAGAGACCAATAACTTTGATTGTGGGTTGAGAAGGCCATACCAAGTCAAAAATTCAACAAACCAAGATGCACAATATAGACTCGTTCCAGACTATTAGCTTGAATAAAACATACACTAAATTCTTAGAAACTGATAGTATGTTATGTAAAAAAAGGTGCAAAAACTAGATTGTCAACCAATTGTATACTTAACATGCATTAAGATGTCAGAGTAAATATTAAACCCATACACTAAATTCTTAATTCTTACAAAATGATATTGTTAGGTAAAAAAATCCATATGACGCCAATAAATATACAACACATATATAACTAGACAAAACATGTGCCTAGGTGAGGTCATCATGAAAGCAGTGTTGATCCATGTGCAAAGTAAGTACATTGAATTGTAGACTAGTGAGTAGTTGTGGGTAGTCTACCCAAAAAATGTTCAAGCACAGATAACACATATAACATATGCAATCTAGAAACATGTTACATATTTCCTTGCTATAGATGCAACATAAAAAAAGGCACAAACAAATGTATTTTTTTTATTGCCTTATATTTTGACAAAGAGAGGTGTTAATCAAAGATACAAGATCTTTTTGGCATGATGGATATTGATCATAAATATTAAGAAAAACAAAATTATTTCACAAATATGATAACTTAGCACATAAAACTATTACACAAAACTGGTTAGAGGCATTTCCATTTTCTCCCCTATAATTTGTGGAAGATGAGTACTTGTTTGTTAGTCTAACTCTCCAAACAAAATGTATACAAGTTGGATGCCCATTTTTACAATTATTGAGGTGAGGCTAATTTAAGTCATATGAAGACAAACATTTGGGACATTTTCCAAGAGAACCAATAAGTATTGTTGCTAGTTACCCAAGTGCATGAGTGGATAGTAGCAGACCCATATGTGTAACACATAACATTTGCCCAAGTGCCTAAGTGGATGGCGGCAGACCTATATGTGTAAAACATAACATTAAAGTAAGTACTTTTATTTCAATCATTTGAAAAGGGTTATCTCACCATTATAAGGTTGATTTTCTTAGAATTTTAAAAATCTAAGGTTTAAAATAGAAAAAAATAAATAAAAACGAATGCATTAAGAATATCAAAGACAATACTCCAGATAGATTGCAACTCCACTAATAGTTACCCCGAAGCACGAGGATATGAAAATGTTTACCCAAGACTAAATTGATACAAACATGCGTGCATAAAGATTCAACCAACATAATTATAGTATACATCAGTAATGGAATGGAGAATTAGGTCACAAACACACGAAAAGAGTGGTTGTGTGTTGTAACACCACCTCCCACATTTATCCACTTTCACTGTCTTGTCGGGGTAAACATGAGCGGAGGGCTACTATGACATGACTCAACTACCTAAGTACAGTTAAGAAAGTGGAATCGATAACCTAAAACTTTATTGACTCCACTGAGGGGCTACAAGACCCCTAGGAGCTAAACAACCAATCCAAGTGCCCAAACCTTGAGCCAACTTGATTTTTTAGTGACCTGAACTCCCACTCGCTTGCATAACAAGGAAACCCAACAACTGTAAGCCTCTAGTCGCATGGATGACCTTGCCTCCCAACAACTGCAGTCTAAATTACCCAGTTCTGTGCATGCGCCCCTGAGATCTGAGCCACTTTTTCAAGGCTAGGATCCACACCTCTCCCCAGAATTTGATGAAACTTTAAAAAATGATAAATGACATTATGACAAATCCATTGACACAAAGACAAGGACTTGACCTAACCAGGTCTAACCATGAAAATCATTTCGTCAAACGCATAGTGAATATGAAATCTATAGGTCACGAATGCATATCTGAACATAGAGATCTAAAACTTATCTGAGAATCATCAAGAAGGTCTAATGCCCTCTCACAATGGATGAAATAACATCTATTAGGTCCTGCATTCAATAACCATTCATTTTCCAATCAAACATGATAAGAGCCATAACTTGAATCTATAAAACCATGCTTATTGTTGCAGCTAAATCTTGCACCTGTAGCAGGGGACAAAGAAAGTTCCCTAGACACAGCCTTTGGGTTGATTGTAGACCGGTGACTAGGACATCTTAAATAGAGGAGTGCTTGTGAGGTTATATTATAAGGGGGTTACAACACTCCAATTTTCACGTAAAACAAAAAAGGAAATAGGAGGGGCTTGCTTCAATAAGCTTTCAAAGAGGAAGATTAAGGCCAACTCATGGATTCAAATGCTAGGGGGTATTTGGGAAATCTCAAAGAAGTGACTTCTCATTTTGGTGGCCAACACATGAAATTGAGACAACTTAAAATGAAATTGTGTTGATGGTGGAGAGGAGGAAAGCAGGGAGAGAAATAAATGCATAGGGTTGTAACAAACAGAATCCTTGGCAGCAATGTTCCAACAGAAAGGGGAATCCAATGGATAGGGCTGTAATCAAGACAAAACCATAAACCGTGGTTTTCCAATGAGATGATAGAAATAGAGGAGAAAAAGAAGGATTCAGATTAAACATAACATGGGTATCGTTCTCTACCAAAGCAGCTAAGATAAATCCATACATTTAAGAGGAACCAACTGCGTTCATTACACTATTTCAAAGAAAGACAAACACATGTGAAATGAGATTACCAAGAGGAACTTGCTGCACATTAATCATGCTTGGAATCAATAGGAAAACACCATTTATCCCAATGGGCCCAATAACCAGTCCATACACTCAACCATGATATCAGTGAAGTCCCATAAAAACATATTGAACCAAAATGGCAACATAGAGTTCAACCCTCGCAGGCCTGAGAATCGAGACCTTTGTATTATGTTTCATCCCCCTATTTAAAAGAGGGGGAGAGATTTGAATTACAATCAAAATATCTGAGCCTGAGCCCCATCTGTCATGCTAGAATAGTTGTCTCAGATCTGTCAGGCTCTACTACCACCTACCTAAGATTACAATAGGGATCGAATCCCTTTCTTGGAAAAATAAAGAAATAAATGCTTAGAGAAAGAAAGTCGAGAGAGGAAGGAGGAGGTGTCCCCTTGCTGCTTCAGTGGAGGCCTTGGATGGAGCCACACCCCTGTTGTTGTCATGCTTCTCTCTACTGTTGAGGCAGTTTACTGTTGCATTGATCGACTTCTGTCAACTCTCCTTTGACTGCTTTCGGCATTGACTTATGGAGGCGTGTTACATGATGAGTCCTTCCATGAATGCACCCATACCTTCATTAAATTCCCCAGCTATCGACCCATCCGCTCATTAAAATCTCTGCGCAGTCCTTTCGGCGCTACGCTGTAGCGCACAGTGGATAGGTCGTGGGCCTTTTAACACCAAAACAGATGGAACTGATAAGCATTTTTAATTAAGTCTAAGGTGTTTATCCTTTATGCCCTTTTATTATAGCCCCTTTGTTATTTCTTCATATGACCACAGGCAGAGACCGGGGCTTATATTAAAGCGCTTAAGGCCTTGACTTGCTATGTGGGCACCTTTTTCTTTATATCGCATAAGTCCCTCATCGACCGATTTCCCTAACCCGAAATCTTTGTAAATCGCAGCTTATATTATATTGCATCCGGAGCTTTTTTCTATCGCATCACAATCGCTGATAAGTTCGAGACCTAGAGCCGCCGATCGTCGATAACCTACTGACATCATTGATGATGTCATACTTCCAAATGTCACCTTGTGAGTGGTGCCATGTGGCACCCGGAAACAACCCTATAGGACCCCTAAAAAGCCCAAAATGAGTGACACGTGTGCACCTGCCAAGTCATCTTTTGTACTTGCCACGTCATTACTGACATCAGCTGCCATGTGGCCCCCTGGAGGAGAGAGAAAGAGGCTCGCCAAGCCCTGTTTTTACATGCTTCCATTTGTATTTAAAAATCAATCCTCCCCAACGATTTTGGTCCATATCTCAATATTGGCAATTTTATATAGTTTTAGACCTGTGACCCCACCGATCTGCCGATCGCTGATTCCACATGGAGGAGAGAGGGGGGGGGGGGGGGGACCGACCCTTGGTTTGTGCAACCATTTGCTTTGTAAATCGAAATCAGCCCCTCCTGGTGGTACAACACTGTATCACAATCGGCCCCGTCTGCGTTGTCTTAAGCCCTAAAACCTCGTTGATCGTTGATCGGCGGATTGCTAATCTACTTCTGCTGATGCTCTTTACCCACCTGGACCCGCCGATGTCGATATGCGATTCTTCCCTCAGACTTAGCCATTTTTTGGGTTTTTTGAGCTTTCTAAATGGATCCTTCAACATGCCCTAACTTCTGATTCAGGAACCCTTTTTTGGACTTCTATATACCCCTAGAAAGCTCTTTCCGAGCAATCTACAATAGAGAGGGCCCCATCTAGCTCTGATCTCTTCTTTGGCTCAAAATTTGGCATCAAACATCACTGCTATTTGGATTTTTAACCAACTGAAGACTAATGAAGCAATGAGTGACAACATTGGCTCCTATTGGGGATAGTGCCTTGCTAGCAAGGTGTTGAGAACCTGCAGACCAACCCCTTTCACTATTGGGCATGGAGTTAGTAATAAATGAATATTTGTAATAAAAAAAATCTCCATGGGACTTTCCTCCTCAATCTAGATTGCAAACATAAAAATTCTAACAACTGAAAGGTAAATGTTCAATAGGTGAGCTTATTTATGTACAATCCTACTTATGCACAATACTTAATTCAACTAAGTATATTCAACTCTCCAATAGAACCAAGCCAGCATAAGAGTACTGGACCACATGCCTTCATACTATTGAAAAAGAAAAATTAAAATAGGCATGCACCATAACAAATCTTCAAACAAGGATCCCGATACATGCTCTTGAAATAACCTTTGTTGATGACTTAATAATAGGCTCATGTACGCAGCCACATGGTCATGGAATAGACAAGGAATTTTTGCACTAGCATCTTCTTCACATATAGTCTATTGGTCGATGTATTTTTGGTCATGGCAGCCACAAATGTTTCCCAGCTCCTCAACTTCAGCCTTTTCAAGAAAAATTGGTTGCTGCCCTTTTACTGCCAATAGTTCAATGGGACAGTTGTCTTGGAAATATTTCTGCAGAAATTTAGCTTTGGGCTCTTCTTAAAAAAATTGCTACTGGGAGATTTCTCCCCACTTGCTAGTAATCAACTCCTTCTAAGCTTCTGCAACCATCTCTTCCTCCTCTGAATAATTTGAATCACAAATTGGAGGAGGGTCTTGGTCTCATTCTCCATGTGAAGGGTTTGCCTTGTGAATTGGAGCCTCTTTGCTAACCTCATGATCAGCCTCCTCTTCTTGCGCATCTTCCCCTGATTGGAAGCATTGTGGAGTATCTGTGTCACTTGACTCTCCACCAGTGTCGTATTCATCAAAAGAAAGAGAAACATCAGAATCCACTGAATAAACCCCTTGAGAGTTTATTTGCAACTTAGTGGTGTTTCCTTCTTCTCTTTCTTTCTCATGTGGTGATGCATCTGGATGTGAGTGGATATCTTCTTGGGATGGGATCTCACATACATCTTCAGCAGGGTCATTAATCTCGGGAATGTCTTCATATTAAGAGGTGTGCAACAATCTTCAATTAAAGCATTCGATGGATAAAATCTTTTGAAATATTGATAGAATGATATATGAAAACATTTAAGGGAAGATATGCTTCCATGAGGTATTGTTCCATACCAGAATCTAGCATCCCCCTCTAAAGACTATTTGAACAACTTCATTTGTACATCTTCAAGAAGAATACCTTGTTGCTCCATGCATTCATGAAAGTCTTTGAGGTGCTGGTCAGGTCTTCTCTTTGAGTTCTCACTGAATCTAGGTAAATAGGTATCCCACTCATGATATGCAGGGACATGATTGGGAAAACCAACAATAGAAGAAAAATCCAGTGGGGCAAATCAGTTGGCTAGAAATGCAGGAAGGGCCATCTCGAAAACCTCCCTATATGAGTGATTTCAGTTTCAAAAGTAGGGAAATATTTGACTGTTATAGCATCAGAGTGAGTATAGGGCTTCTTGAAAGCCAAGATGATCAAAATATAGGTATTGAAAATGGAGTCGCCAGGATGTTTACCATAGAATTGATAGTGGAGTCGCCAAGGTGAGAGATCTTCAACCCACACTTCCCTAGCTCACCTCACAGGGGAAATGTAAAACTTTGTCATACCCAGGGAAAAATATTCTAATCCATTCCTCGGCAACGACACCAGAAAGATATTGTAGCTAAATCTTACACTTGTAGCACACGTGCAACAAGAGACAAAGAAAGCTCCCTAGAGACAACCTCTGGGTTTATTGTAGACCAGTGCCTAGGACATCGTAAATAGAGGAGTGCTCGTGAGGTTATATTGTAAGGGGGTTACAACACTCCAATTTTCATGTAAAATAAAAAAGGAAATAGGAGGGGCTTGGTTTAATAAGCTTTCAAAGAGGAAGATTCAGGCCAACTCATGGATCCAAATGCTGGGGGGTATTTAGGAATCTCAAAGAGAAATGATTTCTCCTTCTGGTGGCCACCACACGAAAATGAGACAACTTAAACTGAAGTTATATTGATGGTGGAGAGGAGGAAAGGAGGCAGAGAAATAGATGCATAGGGCTATAACAAACATAATCCTAGGTAGCAATGTTCCAACAGAAAGGGGAATTCAGTGGATAGGGCTGTAAGCAAGACAAAACCCTAAACCATGGTTTTCCAATGAGATGATAGAAATAGAGGAGAAAAAGAAGGTTTCAGATTAAACATAACATGGGTATCGTTCTCTTCCAAAGCAGCTAAGATAAATCTATAGATTGAAGAGGAACCAATTGTGTTCATTACACTATTTCAAAGAAAGAAAAACACAAGTGAAATGAGATTACCAAGAGGAACTTGCTGCACATTAATTATGCTTGGAATCAATAGGGAAACACCATTTATCCCAAAGGGCACAATAACTAGTCCATACACTCAACGATGATATCAGTGAAGTCCCATAAAAAACATATTGAACTAAAATGGCAACATAGAGTTCAACCCTCGCAGGTCTGAGAATTCAGAACCTTTGTATTATGTTTCATCCCCCTATTTATAAGAAGAGGGGGAGAGATTTGAATTACAATCAAAATATCTGAGCTTGAGCCCCATCTATCATGCTAGACTTGTTGTCTTGGCTCTGTCAAGCTCTGTTACCACCTACCTAAGATTACAACAGGGATTGAACCCCTTTCTTGGAAAAATACATAAATAAATGCTCAGAGAAAGAAAGTCCAGAGAGGAAGGAGGAGGTGTCCCCTTTCTACTTCAGTGGAGGCCTTGGATGGAGCCACGTGCCTGTTGTTGAGGCGGTTTACTGCTGCATCAGCCGAATTCTGTCAACTCTCCTTTGACTTCTTTCGGCACCGACTTATGGAGTCATGTTACAGGATGAGTCCTTCCATGAATGCGTCCATACCTTCATTAAAATCCCCATCTGTTGACCCATCCGCCCATTAAAATATTTACACAGTCCTTTCAGCGCTACGTTGTATCGAACAATGGATTGGTCGCAGGCCTTTTAACACCAAAATAGACGGAACATGTGGGCATTTTAAATTAGCTCTTAGGCGTTTATCCTTTATGCCCTTTTATTATATCCCCTTTGTTATTTCTTCATATGACCACAGGCGAAGACAGAGGGCTTATCTTTAAAGAAATTAAGGCCTTGAATTTTTATGCGGGGGCCTTTTTCTTTATATCGCATAAGTCCCTCATTGGCCGATTTCCTGGACTCGAAATCTTTCTAAATCATAGCTTATAATATATCACATCCAGATCTTTTTTCTATTGCATCGCAATCGTCGATAAGCCTGAGACCTAGAGTTATCGATCATCGATCTCCGATAACCTGTTGATGTCATCACTGCCATGTGTCACCTTGTGAGTGGTGCCATGCGGCACCTGGAAACAGCACCACAGGACCCCTAAAATGCCCAAAACGAGTGACACATGTCCACCTACCACATCATATTCCATACTTTCCACATCATTGTTGATGTCAGTTTCCATGTCAACTTAGTGGAACAATCAGAGGCTACCACATGGCCCAGTGGAGGAGAGAGAAAGAGGCCTATGGAGCCCTATTTTTCCATGATTTCCTTTGTATTTAAAAATCAACCCTCCCTAGCGATTTTGGTCCATATCTCAATATTGATGATTTTTTATAGTTTCAGACCTGTGACCCTGCCAATTTGCCGATCGCCGATGCCACGTGGAGGCGAGAGAAGGGAAGGTATGACCCTTGGTTTGTGCAACCATTTCCTTTGTAAATCAGAATCGGCCCCTCCTGGCAGTACAACACTATATCACAATTGGCCCCGTCTGCGCTGTCTTAAGCCTTAAAACCCTACCGATCGTCGATCACCGATATGTGATATCAGTGATCGACAGATCGCTATTCTACTTCTATCGATGATATTTACTTGCTTGGACCTTCTGATGTCGAAATATGGTGCGCCCAGACCCACCGACGCCGATATGCGGTTTTTCCCTCAGACTTAGCCATTTTTTGGGTTTTCTGAGCTTTCTAAAGGGATTCTTCAACATGCCCTAACTTCTGATCTAGGAGACCTTTTTTGGACTTCTATATACCCCCGGAAAGCTCTTTCCGAGCACTCTGCAATAGCGAGGTACCATATAGCTCTGATATCTTCCATGGCTCATAATTTGTCATCAAACATCACTACTATTTGGCTTTTTAAGCAACTGAAGACTAATGAAGCATTGAGTGACAACAATTATAAACAACATATAACATGATCAATAATAATGATAGAACATCCATCAAATCCACATAATAACAAATAAATTTACTCATGAAATACAAGAGGAACTTAGCTCTTATTAACAAATGCAAAAACCAACCAAGTCAGGGACTTCCACGTACCACCCAACCATAGATTGGGCTGAATCGATTTTTTTTTTTTGGTCAGCCAATCACCCCATGCCATATTCCAAGCATGAATGTGGGATCTCATGGGATAAACCAATCCATAAACAACTAACGGAATCCATAGGTTAAACCACCTCCACCCTCACCCTAATGTGATTGCACCTAAACTCACTCTGAGATCACAAAACCAAACCGAGCTTGGATGTCTTAGAATTCCTTCACCATCCCTTGAGGAATTTTCCTATCTCCACCCACTTTTGAGGGCTTCCTGGTGAAAATTATCTCCACCCCCAACCCTTGAGATTTTCCTGAGACCACCTCACTTGGATCCAAAACCTTCTGACAATCCAAATATCAACCAAGAATGTATCCCATCACACCATGACTATTCAGAAATGGAAAGGCAAGGCTGAAAATAATCTTAAACCCAAAAAACCCATGTTAATGATAACAAATGAACCAAATACACACATGCATGTACCATGCATTCCAAAACTAGTTAGGAAATCATACATGCAACCTGTTACCTGCAAGTATTCCTATTGAAGTCGCTTGATCCAACTCTTCCTTGCTTGATCCTTTCTTTCCTTTGCTTTCCTCCTCTTAGTGCTCTTCTCCTCTCTAAAGCTAGTTCCAAAACTTAACTGGAAAAAGGTTGTGAACTGATCCTAAGAAACCTTTTTATCATTGAGGCCTTTATTTTCTTCGATTTCCTTCCCATGCAAATTTGTGACCCATCACCTTCCTTTTCTCCTATTTTCGTTTATTTCACAAATAAATTGCCAATTATTTATGATTTTCCTTTTCAGTGCCTTTGTCAATTTCCTTTAGCCATAATAAACTAAAATGAACACCCACTAGAATGTTTTGCTCAACATTAAACTTGGAATATGTGTCCCATGACCTTGGTCTTATTTTTCCTTTATTAACTTTATTACATGAAATTTTAACCTGAGGTTGTTATAGACCTCTGCCCCTTAGGGGAACACCATCCTCGATGGTCTATGACACCTATGACCAACAAATCACTGAAAACAAAACATACTGCACATGGAGCTTTATAACCCATCTCATTGCAATATTTATAATGACATCCTACTGAAAACATGGCAATCATACTGTTTACTGGAGATTTATAACACAACTCATTATGATATTTACAATAAGAACCACATATAATCATGCACATTTTCTTCAACCAGCAAATAATCATACAGTCTATGGAGCTTTATAAATCCAGACTGATATAGTTTCTACAATAATATACAGATATATACATATGCACATTTTCTCAACCAACAAATAAAATGATATGATCCCTTCATCCACAACAAGGGAATCTAGAAGCTCACACCTCCACCCTCAAAAGTAGTACTAGGATTCACCTCCTTCCCAAGAATTCTAGAATACATTGCCAAATTGAAACCTACATCCAATGTCCAGTGCATGATCCTTGTGCTACCTGTTCCCTTAGTGAACAATTACTGACTCATTGTTCCATGACACACTCCTAATGGGTATTTGATTCCATCTGGAAATGTTAATGACCAAAACAAATCCATCCTCCGAACTTCCCTTCTCTGCTACACAATCCCTCGGCCAATTTGGTCACCCCCTTCTGTGTAGTCACTCACCTTCCAAGTTCCCCGAAATCCCCTTTCCTGGGCGATCCATCCCTTGGAAAGGTTTCCTCGCATTGAAAGGTCCAAAAACCAAGGCATATCCCTACCACAAAACCATCATACTAGTCATAGCATGCTCATGGAAATCAATGGACATTATTGGGTGCCAGTTTCCTATAATGGCCCTGCTCTTGAAGTGATTTACCTGTTAAAAATTAATTTACAGAGCAATGGAATACACAAAACATTGCAGAAACACAAATACTGAAACATATAAAAAAAGAGAGACACAGATATATGTGGTTCACCCAATTTGGGCTACGTCCACAGAGAAACAACCAGTCCTTCCACTATAATTCTCTCTTCGCTCTCACACAGTCTCCTCTCTCTTTCTTGCTCAGAATAATAATACACAACTGCAATAAAATTGCCTCATATAGACTGAGGGTTTCCTTCTAGGGAAAAAAACCCTAAATTAACATAACTTCTACCATTAGATCATCTTCCTAATGAACGACCCTAATTGACTACAAAATTACAATATTTTACAACGCAATTTTTCATCTATTTTTAGCTTTGGGGGTGCTACCCCTGAACCCTCTCTAGGGGGGGCTCATAAAAGTCTTGATTATCCCCCTAGACACCCCCGATGATGATTAAATGAGCGACGTTTCCGCCTCATTAGGAACAGGGATATAATGTGGCTAAAACGAAAAACCTCTGAACAATTAGGAAGATAATTAAGCTCCACACCCAACATTACCAACAAACTGCTGCCTGTTCCAATTCCTTTTGCTATTGTTGCTAATTCTTGTAGTTAGTGTCATCCACCCCAAACCTGGAAATTTTCCATGCTTTCCTGTACCAAACACATAGTTGCCATTACACAAAAAGGAATTGAAATATATTCAAATCATAACTCATCGGTAGCTCGTCAATTAGGTATGCTACAATTTATTTACTTTTTGTCACAACAACTCAAACGAGCTCTTGATCAATCATCATGTATAAACATATCACATCCGGTTAGCTCGAAACAAAACCACCATAAATTAGAATCATAAATCATATGTATCCATCATATGTAAGAGTCATAGATCACATGCATAAAAAACTGAAATAAAATATTTATACTTATCTTTCAAATGGTTCTTTGCTTCTTCCTTTTTTCTTTTGTCCTTTCCGTACACACTGAATCGGTTCCAAACCCGACAAGCACCCGACGCCTTCTCTTTAAGCAACAGGGGAATCCAAAGACTAAAACGCCTCCTCCCTCAATATCAGCAACAAGGGTATCCCGAGACTAAGCGCCTCAGCACTCAATAGCAACAAGGGTATCCTGAGACTAAATAGCCTCAACCCTCAATAGCAACAACAAGGGAATCTAGAGACTAAACCACCTCAACCGTCAATAAAAATAAGGGTATACTGAGACTAAATTGCCTCAACCCTTAGTAGAAACAAGGTATCCCGATACTAAACCGCCTTAGCCCTCAATATTAATAGAAAGGGCATCCATAGACTAAACCACCTTAACCCTCAATAACAATAAGGGTATCTCGAGACTAAACTGCCTCAACCCTAAATATAAACAACAAAGGCATACAAACAATCCCATACCCGTCTGTCCCATCACATTGTACAATGCATACAAATACGTAGTGTACAACATGACACATACACCTATACCCAGTCTACAACACAACACAACACAACATATACACCTACACTCAGTGTACAACACAATACATACACCTACACTCCCTGTATACCACAACACAATACATACATCCAATGTACAACTCAATACATATACATACACAAATTACAACACAATGGATACACATGTTGCAATGCGACAAGTACACAATACCTGCAACACAATAGCACATACACACAACACATGTACGACATGTACACAATACTATATATACAACAACACCACGTGTACAAAATGTATACAACACCACTTATACACAACACCACCTTATCAACGTGTACACATCACCATATGTACACAACACTACTTGCAAAACATGTACACAACAACACATGCACGCAAAATCGCATGTACCACATGCACACAGCACCATGTGTACAACATGCACACCGCACCATATGTACACATCACTGCATATACAACATGGACATAACACCATATGTACACAGTTCCACACATACAACATGCACACAACACTATAGGTACAACATGTACAATAGGTACACAACAATAGTATTGCACATCCAAAGGCCACACTGTCTCTACTAGGTAGCCTTTACTTTAACGTCTTATCCATGCTTGTCCCAACATGTCACAAATCACACCGATTTCACTTTGCTGATGTATCCCTCAGCATAGTCTGTCCATAACATGAACATAGGCATGGTATAAACATATAATATCAAATCATATCCACATGATACTAACCTCATAAATTTGTCAGGACTACTCTTCCCACTTGATTCCTCATAAACTAGGAACCTCTTCATGCCATCCACCTGCATAAGAAATCATTCCTCCGCAAGTGTGATCCCTGACAACCTGTCAGACAATGACATACATACTTACATATATACATATAAATACTATCATAAAATAATCATGATCCCCGAAAACCCTCTCAGACAATGGCATACATACATACATGTTTACATATAAACATTAGCATAAAGCAATCATAATCCCTGATGACATTGTTAGCATAATCATGATCACAACATAGTTACCAATGCTCATAAGGTTAAGGTTAAGAGAACTCCCTTTATTTGTGCAAAACATGCACAACATTAAGAAAAACAATTCCCAAAATATCCAAGGCATCTGACACCTCAAATCCATTTACTTTACCTTTCTCATGAATGTCTTGCCACCGTCCATTTATCTTAATGGACCTAGCCAATCCAACTAGTTTTCATATTCTTGCCTTCAGCTGCCCTTTACATGCACTAGGCTTCATCCAGGTCTTACATTATTGGCTGGGTTTCATTTAGCTCTGCTCGAGCTCCATTAACTTCCTCTTTTCCAACCAATTCCAAAGACCCCTAAAACATAAAGGATAAGAACAAGAAGTAAAACAAGAAGAAAACCACAAAAACCAATAACAATACAACACCACAAACAAAGTGGAAAAGTCATGCACGAGGCACAATCAAAACCACAAATCAACTGCAAACAAATCACAAAAGACTAAAAGAAGAAAACTAGCAACAAACACCATGACTCAATCCCCATGGATTCCCAATGCTTCCCAGGGAAAGCTCAACCTAAGACTTCTTCAATATTTCATGGTAGTCTTTTTTGCCATGCAATACCTTCATCATACTACCATAAACGCATAATGCTAGTGTAAAAATAAATATAATAGTATACCAGTTACCTTGTTGTGCTCAGTATGTTGACTTGTAACTGAACACGTACATATATCATCTCTCAAGGGACCCCAATTCCTTGACGAATCCAACCATAACTAGAAACCAACTGTTATACCTGTCAAATACATATTCATGAATATAGTAAATACCCACAAGTGTCTGAAAAAATTAAGGTTAAGGAGACTTTTTTTATGCAAAGCACTCATTTGTTTGGGATGACGGTTTCCAAACATAGCCAAATGAATTCTCAACCAATTCCTTTCATTTACCTTTTACCTTGCTGCAATCAAGTCTTACTATGTACTGTCACATCACCCAACTGTTACCTTGTCATGCTAATACCAAGCATGTTGCCACATGTTCCAAAGATCAATACATCATGTCTATTAATTTGAATCATATTTTACCAATACTAATAGCCATATCATAGTCCAAAATAAACTCATAGTCACAGTCATAACAAACACTACAACTATCAACTACTTACACTGAAGCATATATCAGCTGTCTCAACACATATTGTATTAGTATCACTGTCTTAAACAAGGTCATTCCTTTATGCAATCTTATAAATACATACTCATATCATGCAATTAATCAAACAATCAAACAACTTGTAAACATACTAGGTAAGATAAACCAAATAGATGATCAAACTCATACCTCAATGTATCTCAGGGGAGGCTATCACATCTGCAGAAGCCAGTCTAGATTAGTACGACACAATATCACAAATATATCGGCTCAAACCTGAGTATCATAACCATATACATTTGCATAGGCCAATCTAAACTAACATGATACATATAACATCAAGATTTTAATTGCAATGACCATAATCATCATATGTACGACCATAATGCATGTAACAACAAATCAACTACCATGCATGACTATCCGATGCATGTGTATATGACCACACTAATCAACTAGCATCTATCATGCATGTAACCACAACAACAATATTAGTGACAAGCATGTATATAACCATAATGCATATAACAACAATTAACCAACATACTTCTATGCCAAACATTCGAACCTATATGATGATTTTCTCTTACCTCGAGGTCTAGTGTTGCAACCTCACTTTGATGATCTTCATCTCCTGCTCTATCTTAGCCAACATATTAGCATCATAACATACCAATAATGTCATGATGACATAAACTACATGCAATGAATTAATGCATGACAACCTTAACCATGACAATGCATACGTAACAACATGCATCTAGTCCATCCAGTCCAATTGTTTGAACCATGTTTTGATACCACTTTGTAATGACAACTCCCACATTTAAACACTTTCACCATCCTGTTGGGGTAAACATAAGCAGAGGGCTACGATGACATGAATCAACTCCCTAAGTACAATTAAGGAACTGGAATCGACAACCTGAAACTTTACTGACTTCCCTTAGGTGCTACAAGACCCCCAAGAGCTAAACAACCACTCTAGGTGCCCAAACCGTGAGCGAACATCAATTTTTAGTGACCTGAACTCCCACTCACTTACATAACATGGAAAGCTAGTGACTGTAAGCCTCCAGTCACATGGATGACCCTGCCTGCTAGTGATTGCAGTCTAAATCATCTAATTCTATGCATGCGACCCTGATATCTGAGCCACTTTTTCAGGGTTAGGATCCAGACCCCTGCCCAGAACTTGATGAAACTTTAAGAAATGATAAATGACACTAGGAAAAATCCATTGACACAAAACTTAGACAAGGAATTGACCTAATCAGGTCTAACCATGACAGTCATTCTATCAAACACATGGTGAACATGAAATCTACAGGGCATGAAGGCATATATGAAACTTATCTGAGAATCACCAAGAAGGTATAATGTCCTCTCATAGTGGCTGCAATAAAATCTATTAGGTCATGCATTACATAACCATTAGTTTTCCAATCAAACATGATAAGAGCCATACATTGAATCTGTCATAAAACCATGCTTATAGCCAACATATAACCAGATGAATAATAATGATAGAACATCCATCAAAGCCACATCATAACAAGTACATTTACTCATGAAATACAATAGGAACTTACCTCTTATTAACATATGCAAAATCCAACCATGCCAGGGACTTCAACGTACCACCCGACTATAGATTGGGCTAAACCAAATATTTCTTTGAGCCAATCACCCCTGTGCCATATTCCAAGCATGAATGTGGGATTTCATAGGATAAAACAATCTATAAACAAACAAGGGAATCTAGAGGTTAAACCATCTCCACCCTCACCCTACCATGATTTCACCTAAAATGACCCCGAGATCACCAAACCAAACCGAGCATGGATGTCTTAGAGTTCCTTCACCATCCCATGAGAAATTTTCCTGTCTCCACCCACCTGTTGAGGAATTTTCTAGGAGAGAAACATCTCCACCCCTAACCCTTGGGATTTTCCTAAGACAACCTCACCCAGATCCAAAACGTTTCGTCAATCCAAAGCTCAACCAAGAATGAATCACATCACACCGTAGATATCTGAAATGGCAAGACAAGGCTGAAAGCACTGTCAAAATTGGAAAAAACCCATGCCAATGACAACAAATGAACCAAATACACACATGCATGTATCATGCACGCCAAAACCAGCTAGGAAATCATACATGCAACCTATTATTTGCAATTATTCCCACTGAAGTCGCTTAATCCAACTCTTCCTTTCTTGATCCTTGCCTTCCTTTGATTTCTTGTCCTTCCTTTTCTTTCCTTCTCTTGGTGCTCTTCTCCTCTTTGAAGCCAAATCGAAAACTCAATTGGAAAAAGGATGTGAATTGATCCTAAGAAATCCTTTTATCATTAAGGCCTCTATTTTCTTCAATTTCCTCTATTTTTCCTTCAATTTCCTTTTCATGCAAATCTGGGACCCTTTACCTTCCTTTTCTCATATTTTCCTTTATTTCATAAATAAAATGTCAATTAATACCTCTTTTCCTTTTCAGTTCCTTTTCCAATTTACTTTAGCCATAACAAACCGAAATGAACACCCACTAGGATGTTTTTCCCAACATTCAACTTGGAATACGTGTCCCATGAACTTGGTCTTATCTATCCTTTATTAACTTTATTACATGAACTTTAACTCGAGGTTGTTACATGTGCAAAGGTCACGCAACATTAGATAACCATGAAAAAAAAACAAAAATGAGTGGGAAATATATATAAATAGATCAATAACTATGAAGATAGGTTGAGAAGCCCATAACAATTTAAAATTGCAGCAAACCAAGATGCTCAATGCAGACTTACTGTAGAGCTGATGGACTAAATAAACATTGTAGACATAGAGTTGTGTAAGTCAAGGATTGTGATGTTCACATCCATTCATCATGTTGTTTTGATTTTTGAGTAGTAGTATCACATTAAGGGTTATAGTACACACAAACCATATTGTTAGACAACTATATACTTAACAGGCATTAAGATGTTAGAGAAAAATGCAGGCCCATACATGAAATTATTAGAAAATGATTGTGTGTTAGGTAACTATATCTATGTGATGCCAATAGATATATAACACAAATGCAATTAGATAAAAAAAAATTCCCAAAAGAGGTCATTGTGGAAGCATTGTTAATCCATGTGCAAAAGTAAATTGAAATATAGAATATTAAACTTTTGTGGGTAGTATACACAAAAATTGCCAAAATATGTGCAGAGATAGCAAGTATAATAGACGAAACCAAAAAACATGGTAGATATTTCCTAATTGTAGATGAAAAATAAAAAAAAGTGCAAACATATGTAGTTTTTAATTTCCTTAAAAAGTGAGAAACTGAGGTCTTAATCAAAGATATTGATTTTTCCGACATGATGTATATTGATTACAGTTATTAAGAAAAAACAAAAATATTTACACAAATATGATAACTTAGCACATAAAACTACTCCAGAAGACTTGTTTAGATGCATTTGTAGACACATAGTTGTGCAAGCTCAAGATCACAATGTTCACATCCATTCATCATGTTGAGCAATTATAGCATATTAAGGGTTATTGCGTCGAGAGGTGCTCTCTAGTATGGGGGAGATGTTGCAATGTTTAACATGTTGACTCAGTTAAAGTAAAACAAAATAGAATAATATAAATAAAATAAAATAAAATTAAAAACATAAAATTCTCTAGCCCATGGTTTTTTGCCATCGTATTTTTAACCCATGATTTTTTCCCATGGTATTCTCCCTAATGTGGCCTATTTAAAGACTAATAATTAACCAACATAGATCTATCTTAACTTTAGATCTTCCAAGTGCCGAGAGGGATCAAATCTCTTTTCACTGTAAAATAGGTTTGCACCTTAAGAGAGATATTTGATCCCTCTCGACACTTGGTAGATCCAGAGTTGAGATGAATCTAGGATGGTAGTAGACACAAACATAATTATCAAGTAACTATATACTTAATAGGCATTAATATGTTAGAGAAATATGCAGACGCATACACCAAATTATTATAGAATGACAGTGTGTTAGGTAACAAAATCTATATGCTACCAACAAATATAAAACACATATACAACTAGATAAAAAATGTGCCCAGGAGAGATCATCATGGGAGCATTCTTGATCCATCTACAAGTATAAGGACAAGAATTAGTCATATTAGAAAGAAAAAAAAGATAGTCTAGCATGTGAGGAAGTGCTTGTGGTACAAGATCATTTAGGTTACACAATGTTTAGCTCCAAAATGAAAAATTGTTTTGAAATTGCATGTGTATAGGGAATTGTCCAACAAATATTCCTTCTAGCTCACAACTGCTCACTACCAAGTTTCGAAGAACAACCAAGTATTCATAGAAAAATTCCTTCAATCTTGCATTACACATACCTTATGATCATTTCTCATATTTATTGAAACCCTATAAGAATCCACTGTTGGGCATGTAATCCAAATCATTCAAATAAAAGTGAACACAATATTGAAAAAAAATCATTGTTTATGCAGAATTAGAAAATTAAAGACAATTAAGTGATAACACATCTGATTACACTAACATGAAGAATCTCATCGCACAGATATTAATCAACATTGTTATGCAACCAACTCACAAAATAGAAAAAACGTTAGATCAACGACTTGAGAAATAGCCTTTTTGAGGGGGAAACCTCATTTACATCACATAAATGAAAATTTCTTGGATGATACAAATAAAAATACCTCCTTGGTATATATAGGAGTCTAAGGGGTCACAATATAATCAGAGCATCAATAATAATAATAATGTAAGGGCACAACAATAACAATAATGGACTTCTATGGGCACAACAATAACAATATGGAGGCTACATGGGCACAACAATAATAATAGGAAGCCACACTAACAATAAAAATAAGGGGTATACATTAGTATTATAGGGACCTAACATGCCCCTCTCCTTCAAAAAAGTGTTGTTTTCAACACTTGAGTAATCTGGATGCTTTTGTATAAAATTCTCATCCTCCCATATGAGATCTTTAGCGAGTAAGCTCTTCCACTTAATGAGATACTCTGAAATTGATCGATTCCGTAGCTATTGGGTTCTTGTTTTTATGACAGCGTTAGGCTCCAATATGATTTTTCCTTCTTCATCAAGTTCTGGAAATATTCTTTGAACTGAGAGTTTGTCATCGATAAACTTCTTTAACAAATGAAACATGAAAAATTGGGTGTTCTTGGGAAGATGCGTGCAACTCCAAATTGTATACCATAGAACCAATATTTTGCAACACCTTGTAAGGACCATAGTACTTGGGTGATAATTTATTATCCTTCTTAGCTTGCTCGAGGGACATTTGTTTGTATTTTTGTAGCCGCAAAAATACCCAGTCACCTATATCAGAAATTCTTTCACTGTAATGTTGATTTTCCTGTTGTATCATTCGATTCTGTGCTAGAGTGAGGTTATCCTTTAAGAGTTGGAGAACTTGTTGTTTATGCTGGATGTGATCTTCCATTGTTTGAACCTTATAATTTTCTCTTAAAGATGATGTAATGGATGGTGGATGATATCCATAAAGTTCCATAAATGGCGTTATTTTTGCTGAAGTATGGAAGGAAGTGTTATACCACCATTCAACTAGAGGTAACCACTTAACCCATTGTGTTTATTTATCAGATACAAAGCAGCAAAGATATCCTTCAAAAAATTTATTCACTAACTCAGTTTTCCTGTCAAAGTAAAGATGATAAGATGAGCTATGAGCTAATTGAGTATTAAGACAAGAAAATATTTCTGTCCAAAAATTTCCAGTGAAAATGGGATCTCTGTCACTTACAATAATATTTGGGTTTCCATGTAGCTTTTGAATTGTTTCGATAAATGCAGTAACAATTGTATGAACTTTAAACGGACGAGATAATGCACAAAAGTGTGCATACTTAGTAAGTCAATCAACTACCACCATGATAACACTCTTTCCTTCAGACTTGGGTAAACCTATGATAAAATCCATTGATACCTCCTCCCAATGCTGACTTGGAATGGATAAAGGTTGTAATAGACTCGGGATCTTAATTGTCTCAACTTTATTTTGTTGGAAAACCAAACATTCTGCCACAAACTTCTGAATATCAGATTTAAGGCCATCCCAAAAATTCCTTCTTAACCCTGTAGTAATTTTTTTAAATATTGAGTTCCCTCCTAAGCTTTTAAAAGTTTGTCATCTCCTTAATGGCTGATATTTGGGCATTGAATATCATAGGAAAAGACCTTAAGACCTTCTAAGCAACCACTTCCTCCTTGACCTCTTCTCCAAGTCCTATGATCATGTTTGTTACGTCATCAACTCTAAGAAAATATTTTGAAATGATTTCATATTGATTCATCCTTAAGTTTTCAAATCTCATTCTAAAGGTATGGAGCTTGGCTGGTTTGAATTTCTAATATTCTTAGTGACTCTTATTAAGCTTGTCCCATGCTTCCTTGATTGACTTTTAGTGAATAACATTTATTAGTTCATATTGACTAAGATCATGCTGGATGGCATTAATGGTTTTAGAATTGTTCACATAAACCTTTTTACCATCTGCATATATAGGAGGAGTTGTTAGGACATTGTAATCTACTAAAACAAATATTCAAACGTCACTTTCTAGGGACATGAGATAGGCTTCCATCCTAATTTTCTAAAAGACATAGTTTGACCCATCAAAGACTAGTATTTTGCTTGAGTAAGAATTTAGGTTCTCTTGTCTAGACATGATTACTTATAGATCTACATTCCAATGGTGTTGATGGCTAAAAATGATCATTCAACATTATAAGGGAGACCACACAACCAGGAACTTAAAGCAACTCTTTTTCCGTTTGGAATGGTGGTTCCGACTAGTTCAATTGGGTCCAATTACCCTCTCTATATATCTGTGCTGGCTTAAAGTATGTCTTTAACTCACCAACAAAGAAAGAGAAATCATATTAGCCTTCTTGTTGTGCATAGGCAAGGAAGCAAATCCTTAAGTTGATTTAAGTCTTAGCCAAATCACAAGTATGGTTTTGCCTCTTTTAGAAGAGGACTTCTAGAATGCAAGATTTAATCTAAATGCAGATTTACTCTATAATGCAAGCAAAAGGAAAACTATGCCAAGCCTATCTTGATGAAAAGAAGGACTAGGCCTTCTTTCTACCAAGGGAAAGATATTAATATAATTGGTATTTTAACATGTCTAACTTAAGATGAATATGTAGCTAATGAAGTAGTTAAATTAGCTAATATTATAATTAACAAACATGTTGTTCAAAGATCTATTAACAATGAATGATGAACCAATAACATTAATAAGTAGTTCACATAATGCCAATGGAAATTAAATCATAATTAGATGGCAGATTTCTGAGTAAATAGTTACACAGAAATCTGGTTTTAATATATTAGAGCAAAAGATACACTCGACAATAGATTCATGAAACAAACATATTACATAGCTAATTTGTAAGACATGTATTTATATCAATAGTAGTGCACAATATTAACCAAATTAACATAATTTTGCCATCAAGAATGAAATTCACATCAAAAATAATAGTATTTCTAATACAAATTTATTTGAAACTATTCTCCTTCTTTGTTATTTAAATCCGATCTCTTACAATCTCATCCAAAGCATAAACTCCGTTGCTAAAAGCAAGAGTTGCAATAGCGCAAACTATCCTTCTCATACACAATTCATAATGAAAAGAAACAAATCCCAATAATTCCCAAATCTAATCCTCTCTACCTACAACATGAAACCCCTATTAGAATAGTGCTTTAACAATTACAAAATTGTAGAAGAGAGGAGATCCCCTCTAGATACAAAGTCCAAAAGCCATAGTTATAATTACAAATGAAAATAAAAATGGGAGAAATGTTTGGAGAATGAATTTGCCCCCATAAATTTTATTGGCCATAATTATTTTTCCTCTCTTGCTAGAGAAATTCCATTAATCTAAATTTTCACTTCCTCATCTCCTCAACTATTCTCCTGCCAAAAACCAATCAAAATTAAATTAAGATGCAAATCAAAATAAAAAATACCAAATCTCGAAAACAAACATCTCCAAACAAATTTTAATTAAATAAATAAATAGAAATTTGTGCTTTCCATTGATCCATGTAAAGATCTTATTGGTTAAAGATAACATCATCAAATGGATTTGCAATCAACAGAGGCTTTGAGCAAATGAAAAATGCAAAAAACTAAACTCAGAAAAATGGTTTTGGTTACAAATTCATAGCTTAATTTTCTGTTAAATTTTAGACTCATTTAATGACTGAATCTGGTCATGCAACCACTTCATAAATATTGTCCATTATTTTATCTATCTAATGAGCCATCCTGGCCTCATTTGGCCAAGTAAAACTCAACTTATGAGCTCCCAGATTTGAAGAGTAAAAAATGTTAGAATTCTAGAAAAATTGATGTCTCGGCGAAAATTAGACATTTTAATTAAAAATTCTAATTCTAATTAGGAATACAATTAAAGTTAATTAATTATTAATTAATTAAAATTATTAAGTTAAATATATACAATTAATTAAAATTTGAATTTAATTACAAACTTAATTATTATAATTGAAAATAATTTAAATTCAAATTTTTTAAAATAATAAATAAATTAATATTAAAATAACCTGTGGTGATGTGTCAAGTGGCTATTGGTCCATAATTATGGACCTAAGTGGTTTTGTGGTCTCAATGAATGAGCCATGAGTGGCATTTGGGCTCAACGTATGAGCCATACACAAAATGAGGAGGGGCTTTGTTATGAAGTGAGAGGTATGAAGGAGTTTACAATATCGGAGGTATGAAGGACCTTGAGATCTTGGGCATCAAGGTTTTGAGCAATCAAAGCTTTTTAAGATATGTCTCCGATGAACCTTCATGCTTAGGTTCCAATGAAACATTTTAAATATTTCAAATATAACAACATTTATTAATAACAAGCCCATCGAAGTCATCAAGTTATTGGTCATTGGAAGTTATAAAACATCGAGAGTTTAAAAAAAAGGCTCTGAGAAGTTCCAATGTCAAATACCAAGAAAGCTTAATGTTTTGAACCGTCGGAGGTTTGTAAAACCATCGGAGCATCGAGAACTATCAAACATCGAAAGTTTATTTAAATGAAAGATATAATATTTAACGTTTTCATATATGTTAAATAGTTAATAAACATTGTTTAATACAAGTCCATAATAGGTTTATTAAAAGTGCCTCGAGTTTCGATGGATGAGGGAATTAATGAGAGGGAGGAGGTTTGGTGTGAAGGGGGAGAGGAGGACCACATGGAGCGGGACTCGCCCATAAACTACAATCACTTTGTAATTTAAAAATCCAACAAAATGAACTACAACCACTTTGTAATTCAGAGATTTTAGATCTCATAATTTTTTTAAAGTTGGATTTAATCATAGAGTTATGAAATCTGAAAACACCATAATTTTAATTGTTCTACAATTTGGTTGTGGCGATTTTGTAGGACCATTAGTGAAAAATGAATTAATTATTAAAAATTAATTAAAAACCAATGTTTACAATTAATTAGTAATTTATTTACAAAAATTAAAATAATATACAATTTGTACATTTTTTAGCCCTAGCGGTAAAAAATGTCGAACTTTAGATGAACACAATTTGCAAACTGTGTATCCAAATGAGATGAAACGAGAACCGATGGAAAGCTTGCAGAAAATCAAACTCAATGAAGCAATCAAAGTAGAAATATGATGAAAACAAAAATTTGGCAAAATTGTAGGATACTTAACTAAAAGAAAATATTAAAAAGGTGATTTTGCCAAAAATTTATGAAAAGGGTCCCCATTATTTGAAATAAATAAGTCAAAAATGGGGGGTGGGGGGGTTGAGTTTTCACCTCAACAAGTGGTTAGACTATTCCTGAAGGAACCGATCTGATACCAATAGTTGGAATAAGGAATTACTGAGAGGAGGGGGTGAATTAGTAAGGTGTAAATTTTAACTTTTAATCTCTATTAACTTAACAATCACAAATATGAGTAGTTATAATAAAATGCATAGACAACAGGGTAATCGCTCTCATGAACATACATCATCAACATAAGCAACATACACACATGGACACAAATTTTATGTGGAAACCCAAATAGGAAAAACCACCAAGCTATGTATTGCTATTTTTGTGAGCACCGACTCATAGGAGGCCCCAATCCCCTTAAAAATAGCAATCCGCAACTTGGAAAGAGGCACCATCCTCTTATAGATGCAAGCCCCAGCCTGCTTTAGCAAATTGCCCTATTTTCCATATAATTTTCAAACTAAGAAAATATAGGCTTACTACAATGATACAAAAATATAGACCTGATTTGTTGTTACAAACAACTCCTTCCTCTATGATTTGTGGACCTTTTAGGCATTGAACACTTCATTGCTCCATTGTTTCTTCTATCAGACCTTAATTAGTCTCAACAAAATATTATCTCTCTGTTGATTTTTGAGTAGCTTGGGAGGTACTCCAAGCCCTAGGGTTCAGGGTTTGGAGGGTGGAGCACCGCAAGGGTCACTTCTGGGCTTGGAACCCAATCTTGTGGTTTTTCACCCATTGTGATTTGGGACAAAACCATGAGCACATTTCGACATGTGATAGGTGAGGATTATAGCTCTCATCGAGACAAATCCGACGCAATGAAGATCACTTGATTCTGAGTTGTAGACATGAAGTTATGAATTTTTGAAATTAATATATGTGGTTGTGGATTAATTTGGGAGAAAAGAGCAGGCTAGCTTGTGTCCAAATTAGACTTGTTGACACCACATGTAGCCCTCATGTTTGTGTATAAATATGAGGTGAGTGAGGATCAGTTCTACACATCCATTTGTGCAACACAAGAGCTCGTTGGAGGAGTGGACAAACTCGACATACCTATCTCTGTTTGGGCCACAGGTGGGAGATCATTTTGGCAAGGGAAAGAGGCTGCGTAGGAGCCTTTTGAGGGTTGTTTGATGGGTTTTTCACACTTGCAGGAAGGCCGAGTAAGTCAAGGTCAAACACATGTCTATTGGGCTAGTAAAAAGGTAAGGAAACCTATTTTGTGTGGGTTATAGGTACAGACAAGGATATGTGGTAGGCCACATGACTTACCTCCATAAAACAATGGTAGCATGGGGTTATTTTGGGGTAGATTTGTGCCCAGAACAACAACACATGTCTTTAGGATCCTTCCTTGGTGATGCCGTAGTGATTGAGGGTTGTTTGGGTGCTCGGTTAAGGGTTGGTGCAACATGTTATGATGACCTAACTAGTCACAGTCATAACATCAATAGTACAATAGAATTGGAGTTGCATTTTGTCTTGTGTTGGGTCATAGATTTGATCAGTTTTGGATTGGTTTCTATTGCAGTCTGTGGGAGCCAAGTTGAAGGATTTATTTGGTGATCGGGAGCCTTCATAGGAGCATATATTGCAGTGATTGGATTGGGTTCTATTGGTCTGGTGGAGGGAAGCGTGTTGGATACCTAAAGTAGCCCTAGACAAGAAATATTGAAGTGACAAAGAGAGGTAAAGGTTGGGTGAAGTTGGTGCCTAATGTGCAACACTTTGATGGAGAAAAGTGATCGCTAGATTGGCAGATTGGATCTCAAGGATTGGCTAACCTAGAAGATCATATTGGATTAGCTCGTGTCCATGCAGTAGAAGTGACTTGCAATAGTGTTAGGAGACAACCGCATGGAGTCTCTATGTGTTGTCCTTTGAAGGACTAAGGGGTAGCTAGAGAGCAGTATGGAAGCAAAGGATTGACATGAAACGATACGACATAGAAGATGCAACAAATATTGTCATTGTATATTGTATATCATAGACTTTTGTATTATTCCTATTGGTTTAATATAATGAAGATTGGGTTGTACACTATTGTACAATATTTTGTTAAAATTTGTGTATACTTGTGCATATGTGATTTACTACTTTATATTTTCCATTGTAAAAAGTAGTTCTTTTTGAGATTCTTGGTTTGGTAGCATCAGATATATTAAGATTCGAACATTGACCCAAGATCGTGGAAATTCAACACTCTCAACCACACTTCACCTTATGTACACATAGAGTTACTTGCAACAATTCACACTCTCATAAAACATACATCAATGCTCCCAACTCTACTCAGTGCTTCTTGACCTTTTTGTTCAACAACAACACAGGGATCAATGCACCTGTATGTTCATTAACCAACACATTAAATCTATAGTATGGCTTTTTTTTAATTGTATCATCCTATTACTCATCTGCTACACCTTGATTGAATCACAGAATGGGCACCTGATGATTTTCCACGTTGTCCCTCAATTCCTAGTCCATCTATGAGCTACAACAAGGCTCTCCCTATTGCTTGTTAAATCAAATTTCTTGGCCACTGTAGAATTATTAATCACATAATGGCACCCTGAGTTTTTCCCATACTAAGAATTAAATCTCAATCAATTTGTGCACTTTAACAATCTTTTCCTTTAAATTATGCTAGGTGTGAGGGACACTCTGGAGTGTCTTGTCTCTATTTGATTTAGGCTTCATTAATTTCCTCTACAATCTATGGTCCTCTCAGATTAATTTTTTTGGTCTCATAAGTCACCCATTAATGATGACTATGTGATTGCTTACAACCAGTTTAATGTCATTAACCATAATTGTGGCACAACGCTACATATGGTGCACTTCCAAATATAACACAAACACAGTTGTCGACCCAATCATGTCCTTAGGTTCTAAACATACAACCCTCAGCCCCTTTTTTATTGGACTTATCCTGAAGGCATGCAGTCACTATAGCATGCGAAACCATCACAAAATTGGCTCTTGGACGCTTATTTACAATATAACCTCGAGGGGTTAATCACAATTATTAACCTTTCATGCCCTTAGTCATACAACAACACCAAACCTTGTGCTGGGATTTGCTTTAGCCCTCATCCTTCCTATCTCGACGCCTTTTTCATTGAAATAAAGCCAAAGGGTCACAATATCCTAACACATGAAACCTTCATAAACCAAGCCTTCGATGTGCCTATCGTTATTTGATGACACTGTCAACTATCAACAAAGTATTTATCTCTCGACTCCATTACCCTGACCATATCTCCCAGCACACCTTTTGTTTCCTCTGGGGCAAGTGTTACGAGCTTATGTATTGTGTGGGGAAATCAATATCCCATCGGGATGACTTGTATATGCCAATACATCCTGGAGTTTAGACACCCTAGAGCTCCCTTGCAACGTTATTTCAGAAACTTCCGGGATTGGACCTATGGGATGACATGTCTCGGTGAGCACCACCAGTGCGCTCACGAACCAATTTACTGCAAGCAAAGATGAGTTTCACTCCACAGTATCCTGATGCCTAGTCAACCTGAGGCTTTCGCCTGCTACACCTTAAAAACCTTCTGAGATAAATCCTCTGGGATGACACCATGTGTACATCAACAACCCCACATGGCACCTTCTGGGAAAACTACATCGAGTTTATGCTGTTGTGGGGCTTCCTACTGCAACACTTCCATCAATAAAAAATGTTGTCACGTGTCCTCCAAGAGAGGAGAGAGAAAAGGGTTCCCGAGCCTTTTAAATTTGTGATGAACCTTTTCTCTCGAGGGAAGGACCTCGCAAGCTAATGCCATCCTATGCTTGCATCATCCTAGGCACTCCCCCTATGCGCACCTTTGTTCCTTCCTGAGGTAAACTCTATCAGGATTACGTGTTATGAGGGGCTACAACACTGACCATTGATAATGTTTTCCATTGTTGCTCTGTTGTCTGCCCAAGTTTTCCTATCCCTCTTTTAAAGAATACCCTATATACGTCACTTTGTTTAGAAATGTCGCCATCCTAAACTTGTTCCAAAAGTCCTCCAACTACCTTTATCTCTACTCTCTTGACTTTTGAGGTACCTCCCATTGAGTAACCATAACATACAATCCAGGAGGCCATTTGCGAACTTCCACATATTCTTAGAAAACTATTTCCAAGCACCATCCAACTATGCCACTTTCAGGAATATTAAAGATGATGTTTTGAGTCAAAAGTGTCTTCAAAGCCCGAGACTCCCATACATATGTCATCCTTTCCGATTTAACATCGATGCCGACATAATGCTTAACATCCACATACAAAAATAATATATTGATAAATGCACATTAATGTTGGATTTATATATTATATACACATTAAGGAAAAGAATCTAAATACACATTGTAGCAATTTGATATTGACACTTTTGGCATTAAAATCCACATTGCCATCAAAAGTGACACTCTTATAATTCAAATTTCACATTTTTGCAATAAAAAATCATGCATTTGGAATTCAAAATCACCTTTCAAATCGAAAATCACACATTGATTCAAAATAGCCTAAAATTCGCACTTTTGAAAGCGAACGTTACCATTTCCAAAACCCAATTTTGCAGTTGAGAAAAGTTGATATTAACATTTTAAAAATCAAAATTCATAAATTTTAAATCTAAATCTACCTTATTAATCCAATAAAATATAGGCTTCACCCATTTTCTCAATAGAAATTTCTAATTATGTGAAATTAGCAAACGATAATGAAGGTTCTCTTTAATTTAAAATCAATGACAAAGTTATCTATAATTTCTTGTCCTTTCACGACCAGAAATATCCTTGAAATTTTGCATTTTGTTCCTTTGAATAAAAAAATCTCCATCATACACCTCAACACCATATATCTCTCATCTTTCATCGATGGATTGAATATGTTCTTAAGAGCTTTACTGGCTTAATCGTTGGCATTACATTTGTTTTGGGTTATTTAATCAAAATTTTCTTTGAATTAACTTTCTCGTAGTTTTTTTAATTTTATATATGCTAAAGATCGCTAATTAAACATAAGACTTGTTATTCAAGAATCTGAAAATCTTTCTTCACAATTTATAACCAAAATTTATTGAGCCAATAAACTCATTGAGTTGAGAGGCTCATTCTATAGTCCAATATGAAGGAGATGTATAATTTCATCCGTGCTCAACTTGGAATCGATGCATGTCCCTTAACAAAAAAAATCTATAAAAAAATTGTTAGATATAATAAAAAAGAAAAAATGAATATACATGTTTGCTTTGTTTAATAAAAAATATTATAAAACATTAATAATCTAATTCTCATTAGCCATAATAAGAAGTGGTAAACAAATTTCACTCTCAAACTTAATCATAAATATAACATTTCACGTCGAATCTAATAAAAAAACAAGAATGAATATACGTGTTTTTTGTTTAATTAAAAGTGTTATAAAACATCAATAATTTCACTCTTAGTAGCCATACTAAGGAGAAGTGGTAAAAATATTTCACTCTCACTCTCAACCATAAATAAAATATTTCGATGTCCATAATCTTATATCAATCTCATGTATTATCTCCATTGCTAGCTTACATGAGTTTATATATGTTAATTACAAATCTATTAAGCTTCCGGAGGGATCGAACTTGTCGAGGTGCAAATATTCTATTTCAAGTTTTACACTCTAAAAGGGGTTTTCACCTCAAGAGATTTGATCCTCTAAGCTCTTGCTAGATCTATGGTTAACATGGATCTATATTAATTTATTTTAAATTGTACATACTATTTCAAATTTTCAACTTTTTTTTTAAATACATAAAAATTAAACCTTAACCTCAAAGGATTCAATGTGAGAATAATCTAATCCCAAATCAAATTCTTTGCACCAATCACATATGTTTTTCCTATCATTGCTTTGAAACTTCATTAATATATTTTTTCAAAATTTCAATTATTCGACTATCTTTAACCATCATTTTATCCTTCTTAGATATTTTCTTTTGCAATTTTTTTTTTTTTTTTTTTAATGATAAATTCTTTGTTTTCCATCGATGATATTAATTCAACTATTTCAAACTCTTTCAGTTTTAATCTAGCTTCTAGATTCAAAAGTATTGCGAAGTTCAGAGATATTATTCTTCAAATATACCACTTGTTCACCATATTTATCATGTACATCAGTCTCATGTATTATCTCCATTTCTAGCTTGGATAAGTAAAATAGCCTAGTTTTCTATTATTGTTGCTTCATTTTCACCTTTCAACTTATTGCTTATGAAGCTCAATTGACAATTTTGGTATTTCATATTGGAGATTTCATCAACCAATTTTTCTTTTCTTCTTGAACAACCATCAATTCTTTTGTTTGAATTTGTTCAACATCAATAATTTTTTAATTTAGATTGGAGGGTCTTTATTTATAAGTCTTTATCTTTAGTTAGTGGTTTCCAACCTCCTCATTTTTTTTATCTCTTCCCAATGCCACCATTTTATCTTTAAGATCCAACTAGTCTAAATTTTCTTATGATCTCTACATGCTTGAGTTGACCCACAAGTTCGGTGACCATTTTCTAGAGTTTACTAAAATCAATTGTGGATTGAATAAAATCTCTAGACACTTATGCCAATATTATATCTATGCCACATTATTTCACCAATCAAATGATTTTTATTCAAATAAAATTTAATCATATTGGAATCATACTCATGAGTTTTAATTTTAGCTTCACTCTTGGTAAACTTTGGCTATAATACAACTATATTAACTACTCTTTCTTGTAATAAACTAAAGTGAATAACCCTAGTGTTCTTTGTTAAAATTATAAATCTTTTCTTGTTAAAAGTATAAATATTTTATTGTCTTGATAGATTATCTTTTTATCAAATGTTGGCACTATGACTAATGTGTTATCCTTGATGGAAACCTGCTTGAAAAATATGTCTTTGATGTCATCTTGGTTATAATATGATGACAAAACTGATGGTACAAGTATTATGGTACATACATTACAAAAGATATGGAAACGAATTGGTAGTTCAGTTACAGATGGATGACAAATGTGAAGTTTCAGAAGTATACACAGTTACTATAAAGAAGAGTTGCATACATACGCATGTTATGCGAACAAAATTCATGTACATAATTCAAACCATGGAAAACTGGATACCAGGGGCCACTACCATGGTAATTACCCATAGTAATTGTGGCAGCAACATCTGTTTGATCCCATCAACAAATACTAAAGAAACTACCAAAGGATTTTCCTGAGGTATTGGCAAAGGCAAAATATATATAAGGAGATGTAGATCAAGTATTTAGGTGTGCAAGTAAATGGTTTATACATGTGTGATCTGATTTGAAAATAGGTGTGCACCAATAAGCAAGGAGATGGATAAGATCTAATAGATTTGAAAGTGCAATGAAGACTAATGAATATACATGTTTGACCTATTTATGTATGTATAGATACTAATGCTAGATTTGTGGTTATAGTGATGGTATGATTTGATTATGTACTAATATGTGACATTGACAATATGTATGCAAAGATCTGGGTTCATCGCGTGTTATGACTCACAGTGAATAAGTTGATTCAATAATTTAAGATCTGTATGCAGGTTTGGTTATGGATAGTTACATTATGCTTCACAATAGTCGTGTATATATTCTAAGATAATTTTCCTTTAGATTGATGCTTGATCTAGGTTGTTTATAGATGTTTGGATGCTAATTGAATTGACGAAGTGTGTATTTTTTTTTTCTATAAATGAAGTCTTGATAGGTTTGGTCGTGGATTGGTATGTTGATTAGTTATAATGCTACAAAAGTGTGTCTGGGTGTGGTTCGGTGATCTGTGATTTGTTCAGTACTTGATTTAGTGGTTTGTTTAGTGTTACAATGAGTTAAATGGTTCAGTGTTCAATAATCTGAGAACTGTACGCAAGTTGCATGCAGAGGAAGCGTGTATATATGTGGGTTTTCTTTAGAATAGTTCTGTATACATTCTGAAATAAATTTGATCAGTGTTTGCATTGATTGTGTTGATGACAATGTGTTTATTATCTTTATTCATGACTGGTTACTTTGTAAATTGATATAGGGCTTGGTATATTGATGGGTGGTTGTGCATTGATATGATTTGGTTATGGTGATTCAGTATTGATGCAATATTCTATGATATAGTATGGTATCTTGGTTTGTTAAGTGATTGGATTATTTGATTTTGTATTTGGTTTCAGAGTGGTTAATTGGTATTGAGCATAATGTTGGGTGTGGGTCCTGTTTAGAAATATGATGAAAAGTGGCCTTCAAGTTTTGATGTTTGCTTAAGACAGGTGGATCTAGTATGAAATATTAGGAAATGTGGTCCACAAAGGGTGCTAAGGGATGGAGCCTTCAGTGAGGGAGTCATATCTTCCTTCTAGTGGTAGTTGGTAAACTTGTTAAGGGGGTAGGAGCTCACTTACGATAGGAGCCAGTAAACGAGATCAGTGAGTTGTAGCTCCCTTCCAGTGTGCATTAGAGAATGAGTGGAGGTTGTAGCCTCCTACAAGTGGGTGACTGCATGCTGGTAAGAGTCTGCACCAATACAACATGTAATGAAGATTTTATTTATATGATAAGAAATAAGACAAAGATGACAACAATGTTTGTTTTCTCCCACTTTGGGTTTCCACCTAAAATCTGATGTCCTCACGTGTTGTGTTTTCTTATGTGTTGTTGACTTATCTTCTTTTTACTATTCATGGTTACTGAATAATGAATATCTAAAGAAATAATGATGCATTGGCTAAGTTAAATCACTAACGGAATTTATGAAAAAATAATTTAACAGTATATATGTGGTTTTACTTCACTAAATTCATGTACACATGCGGGTTGCATGAATGAAAGTAGCATACATATTTCTGAATATGAAATTGAAAGTGAAAGTGGTTTAAAAATATTGATTCACCCCCTAGTGTTTTTCTTAACAATTGGAATCAGAGTCAGTCGCTCTAGTATAATATTAATCGCTTGAGAGTGGATCAGGGACAATGGGAAGGAAGCAAAAATAAGAATGTGGCACAAAGGAAGAATTCAAGTAAGGAAAGAAGCGATAGTGATGCATTTGATGCCGTGGAAATACTTGCATCTATAGATCAGGGACAATCTACAACATATCAAGCCAAGTCAGTAAGTATGGACAATAAATGTATGATTATTCTTAATGATTCTAATTATTAGGATTGGAAAGAAAGGATGAATATAATGTTCCTTGAATATGATGTTTGGCATTTAGTCTGTAATGGTTACAATAAATCTCCACCATTAGGACAAGAAATCCAGAAGAATTTTCAAGCATTACATACAATATTTTGTAATGTGTCATTTTTAGTATTAAAGAAGATCATGCACTATGAAATTGCAAAGGAATTATGGGATAACCTATGGGGAATCTATGAAGGAGAAGGAAAAATAGTGAAGAAGGAAGTTTTTTCATAAAAAAAAAACCAACATGTAATCTTATTTTTGCAACATTAAATGAACCTAAAGGAAATTGTTGTTTATCAAAGGATGAGAGTGAGCATGAAATATCAAATGGAGTTACTGACTCAGGCGAACATAGGTTAGAATAAGTACTTAATCTTAGAAGAAAACTTGCTTCTTCTTTGAAAAGGACTAACAATATTGAGAATAAGTTGCAAGCATATAAATACAGGGATCATGATAGATTGGTAAGTACTGCAGCATAATCTGAACAACTTAACAAAAGAAAACAATATTGTGAAGGACTTGAAGTTGATATTGTTTCTCTAAGCTCATATCTTGAAAAATCAAACAAATGACATGAGGAGGCACTTAAAGTATTTGAAGAACAAGAGAATTGGATTAAGGAAGAGATTATCAAATTAAGAATTCAAGTAGAAGGAAGAAAGGTTGAGGAAGGAATGAGAAAGAAGTATTTGGAAAAGGAAGAACAATGTCAAAGGTTGGAGGCTGAGGTAAACATTCTAAAAGGTAGTTTAGAAGAAAAAGATAAATATTTGAAATATCAAGATAGTTCTAAGATTTTGGATAACATTCTTAGTAGCCAAAGATATCGCTCCATCAAATCAAACCTTGGCTTTCATGAAATTGTTAATGGAGAATCTAGTTCAAAAGCTTGTGCAAGCAATTTTAAGGTTACCAAAGCAAACTCTAAAAAAGCTGGTAAAGAATTAAGAAGTCAAACAAACTAGAAACAAAAGAAAAAAAATTTTCAAAGGAAATCATTTGCTCCTAACTATAAAAGTATCAATCGAATCTCATGTAGACAATGATGCTAAATTTTTTATTTGTCATAAATTTGGACACTTTGCAGGTGATTGTAGAAGTAGATTCACATGAAGATCATCAACTCCGAGGTACTCAGGTTTCTTTAAGGGATATTGTTTTGCTTGCAACATGTTTGGTCACAAATCTATTTATTACAATAGGAGGAATATGAAATAGAAATATCATGATTCCTCTGCTCCCTTTCCTGGTCATGTAACATGTTATACTTGTAACAAGTTTGGGCATGTAGCAAAAGAATGCAGGAACAAGTCAATGGGTTCAAACAAACAACAAGTTGATGTCCTTCATGGAAAGAAACTAGACAAGAATATTGTTACCAAAAGACTCGGGAAAGATGGGTCCACTAGCACTTCTCATATTAAGAAAATGGAAGAAGAACAATTTAAATGTGGCCTTGCTCTGTGTTTATTTGAAGAACAATATGAATGGTACATAAATAGTGGATGTTCTCATCACATGTTTGTAGATAAGAACAAGTTTGTGTCTTTCAAGAAAAACAAATATGGTAAAGTTATTATTGGAAATAGTGCTCCAACAAAAGTTCTAGGAAAAGGTAGGGCCAAACTTTATAAGCATACAAAAGAAGTTGATGCATTATTAGTTCAAGGACTAAAGAAAAATATTCCAAGTGTAGTCCAAATAGTTGATAAAGGACATATAATTTTGTTTACATCAACTAAATGCAAATTTATAGATGAATACATTGGAACAATTATAACAAGAGGATTAAAAAATGCAGACAAACTATATGTGCTAATAAAGAAGAATTCAAGATGAAATAAGAGGTACAGTTCCTCTTCTTTAGATTTAGATTAAAAGAAGACGGCTCCCATTGTATTTTACTCAATGTGTTCTTCTAACAAAGAATGCAAAAGTAAATGAGAAGTATATATCCTTATGGAAAAAAGGTGATGGTTATCAGGTCCACAGGAACAATGGTGTATGCTATTAGGGGGAGCTATGCATGTGTATTTGGATCATGATTTCATGTATTGTGATCCATTTTATATTAATGTTGCATTAATGAAGAGAATGTGAATAGGAACATACATGACATGTTCAGGGGAAGTTGTGGCTATAAAAATCAACAATTTATATTTTGTACATGGTTCTTATGAAAGGCAATCATGTGTATATGCAATTTTTGATCTAGACAATCACGTATGCTTCTCTATGATGAAAAATAAGTGGCACAGATTCAGGGGGAGATTCTCATATGTTTTATCAGCCCATTATTTTCATTCTGGCTTTGATATTTATTTATTGAAGATTGTGAATGACGTGTGTTGAAGAATCTAGGGCAGTTAGCATTAGTAAGATTCTTCTATACTTGATAACAATTTGTGAAGGTATTTTACAATCTATCTTAGCTTGATATTCTTGTTATTATTAGTGTGTGCATTTACTTCATCAAACTACTACAAAAAACAAAGAGACAAGAACACAAGATGTTGGCATTCTGCTAGGGCCAAAACCTCTCCCTCTTGGAGAGGAAAAACCGCATGGAATTCTTGTTATGGAGATTCAATTGATGAACACCAAGACCATAAACCTTGACCTACTAGGCCACTCCAAGACCAAGTCACCAATCCTCTTCTTGGTGTTGAGGTCATCATCAACACTGTTGCTTCACTGAATTCTTCATTAGTGATACACTATCAAGGTCATCGCTAAGATCACTAATGTTGCAACATTGCTGCATCTTCATAGAGATCATAACAACGAGATCTTATAATGAGACATATACATTTAAGCGTGCTGCATCTAGATGGTCTTCCATCAAGATCATGATTATATTTAGAAGTATGTTGAGACAGTAGATATCGTTATCACAAATATACCGAGACTTATGACAACATCTAGGAGTATGCCGAGAGAGTATCACTGAGATCCTCATCATAATAATTAAGCCAAGAATGTGAATGTGTTTCTCTTCCCTGCACTGAGATCCTTATTGTTACAGCTATGCCGAGAATGTCACCACCGAGAAGGTTACACTATAATTACATACTGTAATCACCACCAAGATTTCATAAGTATCTGAGATCTTTTACTCACTATACCCACCGAAAATTACAATGAATCTAAATTCCTACACCTTTCTGTACCCATCCAAAATTCTATACCATTGTACTCATCCGAAGTTGCAGAGATGTCCAAATTTTCTGTGTTTTGCGGATACCCCAACAAGGTATATATAGTAGTTTGTCTTCCATATTAGCCAACGTGTCATTGTGAACCGTGGTGTCTATTTATTGAGATGACATGTCATCTCTATATATTATTTAATATATATTTGCAGACCGACATGATGTAATTTTTTTTTTGCAGGCTTCTTCTTTGAAGGATGGTGCTTGTCTTGGAGAGTTGCTTGACACTAGGTTGACTTATGTTCATTACATAAATTCTCAAGAAGAGCTCTTCAATATAATTTTGACTCTTTGACTTTCCTAGACCTATAGAATGAGAAAGAAACTCATTCATATAATTTATAAAAATAATAATTCTATTTCTTGACAAGTACAAAGATCAAAATTACATTTGACAAATACCGAACCTAGTTACCCTTTTTCTTAAACACTCCCTCTTAACTAGGGAAGTATTTATAATGGTACTTGGTTATTCTTAATCTGAATAATTTCTCATAAGAAGAATCAGATTGGTAAGACCATCTGTATAACATCATATCAATCAACACTGTCATAGTGAAAGGCCTTGACTAACAAGTCCATCTCTCCATGAGACCATGAGCTACAATGCTGGCGAGACCAATGATTTATAGACACATTCATCACTGTCTGTCAAGGTACATACCCACCCGGGTGTTCACTGAGTATGAACTTCTAGGACTGTTCTTATCTTGGGTTCCCAACTCTCAAATAATATCGGTCCTCTTGCCTACTCTTATATTGGATTCCCTACACATCTTCAAAGAGTATTGGATGCTAGATGATTAACCAATCCTCCCATTATTTCTTCCCAAGTGAAGACAAGAATGTTGTGTCTATCATGTGTCTGCATTTCCATTCATGGCCTTCATTTAGACTTACAACTGTTAGTCCTGGTCTAGTGCATGAAACATGAAATGGAAAAACACAATTGTCACTCCTTTGTAATCAGGGGTGATCTAATTCAAACTCCCTCTTGATCAGGGACATGTTAGAGCTCCCTATTATCTAGGGACTCTTTTATACATCAACAACTTCTTCTTCGTGGGTTCTTCAACTGCTTGATCAAATTCTCTCCTTGATGTCATGAAATTTAGTTGAGCTTCTTCCTTGTAGGGCAACAACCATCGATCGCTTTCCTTCTTATTCCGTCATGTCATTCCTTTCTTCATGGAAAGTGGCCTTCTTGATACATATCTGGAACCTTCTTCATGTAGCTATATCTTTCCCATCATGCTTCTTTCAAGAATTTCCCTCCACCACATGAATGCCAGTTGTAATTGTACTCACAATTCTTGTTCTAGTAGCCTTGCATGCACTCATCCAGATATTATTCAAGAAATAAAAACATAACATTAAATTAAATCGTATCTTACTAGATGGTTCTTCATCATGACATCTTCTTGTAGGTATCAACATCCTACATTCATGTTGACACATCTCCCAAAGATGTCCATTGTCAAGGGTCTTCATCTTTTCCATTAGAGTCTTCATATCTTTCAGGGATATTTCCTAGTCAAGTCTTCTTGGTCTTTGGATGTTGATTGCCTTCATTAGGGTTGCATATCTCTTCCTTCCTCACAATTGCTTTCAATCAGAGTTCCTTAATTGTATTCAACCACCTCATACTTTGTATGAGGACATATTATGTTGATTTAATCTGGTGTGACTTATGCCTTCCTGCATCTTTTCAGAGGAGGAGATCCTTTTTCTCTTGATCATGCTTCTCAAGATAGAAGTAATGATCTGTGTTACCTACAACCATATGACATGTCATTATAATATTAAACACAAACATACATACCTTATTTTACCTTCAGGTCATTGAGGCTTCTTCCAACAACTTCCTTGATTGAAGAGATCTTTAATCCCTTGATATGATTCATGTCATCACATCATTATCTCATGCATTCCATAAGTTGGAGTTCTTGTTGAAACATTTGCTTCCTCTCTAGATTAGTGAACCCTATGATGAGGATTCCATCAGATAATTTTGAGGATATTGTCTATCCCCAACTGATAGATGTTTCCTTTTTGACTTGATGTATGATGAGCCTTAGATGACTCATTTCTTTCCTTCAATGTCCACTGAGGTTCCCAAGAGCTATATATCCTACATGTTGTCTGCCATGGATTTTTGTCCTTCATGATCCTTATGGAGATGTTATGAGCTCTTATTTCTAATGCTTCCATGATGCCATGATGCACCTTATTATCATTGTCATATATTATAACACAAGATTTAGGAGCTTATGATAGGACCCTTTTGTGAGGGATACTATCTTACTCATAGGAGATATTTGTTACTCCCTCTTTCCTTGGCCCTTTTCTTCAGCTTCCCCAACTTTCAGTGATATCCAAAATATTTATATGGTGTTGAATCTTAACTATACTTATTTTTTTCTTTGCTTGAGGACCAATCTATCCTTCCCTTTCTGCACATGATTGAATTCTTTTATCCTTTAATACTATAGACTGCAACTTTTCATTCTCTATCTAGCATAAAGACCACAAATTGTTGGGTGGGGTAACCTTCTTTATTAATTGATATATGTTACCTTGCTAATCAATGATGACTACCTTATTGTCATCTTTCTTATATATTCATGGAGTTATTCCTTCATTCTTTGATACCTTTACTATTGTGTAGGTTTAAGTGATTTTTTTTTTTTTTTTACTTTAATTTCTAAGAGTATATCTAGCATTTCATATATCTCTCTTTATGTCTCCTCTTCTGCTATTTAGGTATGAGAGGACTTTTGAGTGATGTCATATGAATCCTATGAATCTCTTGATGGATTCAAACAATGCTTGACCTTCAGAGACCTTTTCATAGATATAAATGATTTCTCTTTTCTATGAGGATTATGACAATCCTCCTTATTCTATGCAAGGAATTTTGGTTATCTAACCGATTTATGAATCCACTTGCAATCATGAAATCATTTAACCAAATCTGATTATAAAATTGAAATATACTTATTTGGTGTATGAAGAGGATATATTCACCTTGATGCTTCTTTTGCTTGAGTTGCCCATCATTAGTATCCTTTCATCACGACTTCCTTGGAGGCCTTCTAGCACCATGACATCTGTGGTCTTGACATCTTCGAGACTGCTTCACGACCTTCCCAATTCATTTAAGGTACCCTTGAATTCAACATATTGTTGACATTCTAGTGATACTATGTTCTGATCCAAGCACCATGCTATTGAGATCATATTCATAGACATAATTTGAGACTGTGACAAGTATATTGATATGGTATTGTACTGAGACAGTGATGTCTATGTGCATTGTGTAGAGAGGCAATGTATTTAGAGCCCAAAATTGTCAATAATAACATAACTAGATTGTGGGTGACAATGTATGGATAGACTGTCTCATCACCAAAACTTCCTTGATGTAATAACTATACTGAGACAGTGATGTAATCATGGATTGTGAGAGGTATTCCTTGGATTACTTTTGAAATATATATATATATATATATATTCCTGAGACTATCTTTTGTGGCATCGAGAAAGTTCAGTGGTCAAGAAGTGAGGATCACTTATATAATCCGTCAAATTGAGCATGATTTGAGTGCATGAATGTAATTACTGAAGTTGATTCTCCATGACTGTTGTAGAACTATTTGTTGCATACTTTCTCCTTTAATCCTTTCAACACGCTTTGATGTCCTTGAAGACAGATCCTTATATGTCTCTTTTGCTGCCCTTCATTTACCTTCAGCACCTTAGCTTTGATACCATGTTGAAGAATCTAGGACAGTGAGCATTAGTAAGATTCTTATAGACTTGATAAAAATTTGTGAAGTGCTTTTACAATTTATCTTAGCTTGATCTTCTTCTTATTATTAGTGTGTGTGTT
>APFE030620106.1:63628-80682 GCA_000404065.3 Pinus taeda
ACAAAGATCAAAATTACATTTGACAAATACGAAACCTAGTTGCCCTTTTTCTTCAACAAGATGCTACTTAGGAATGATGTTGGTTCAGAATCAGTTTATGAATTGTTCCAAATTATTATGATATTGTTGTTTTTTATATGGTTCTTTGATACATTTTTGCTAGTGAGAAGGATATGATGCAATAAGAAGTTAACACAGGTTCAGGGGGAGAATATTCTATGCTTCTAATTGGCCATTGTTGGCATTATGGAATTTTGAGCACTCCTTATTGCATGATGTTTCGTATGATGTATTCATGGTTATTACCATTGTCATTAGTTTTATTTCATTTCTCTCTGTTTCAAAATACATGTTGATGTCTATATGTCATGGATACTTGGATTGCATGTGGTGAAGTTATAGATGATGTTTATATGTTGCTTGAGTTGCAGTTGGTGAAGCTGTTAATGGTGTCTTATTCTTGTAGTTGTTAAATCTTAATAAGGAAGATATGTATGCTATGATCACTGAAGATGTTGGTTGATGATTTCATTGATCAACTCTGTTCTACTTAATGGCTTATGATGTTGGAGGTACTCTTTGTTTGCAGATATGTTATTGATGCATGTATATGCTACCTATGGTGTTGTGGTTCAAAAGATTGATATTGTTTCTTAAGGATTGTGTCTCTTCATATATGTGGAGAGAGTGTGTTGACCTTGATGAGACGAGGTCAAGGGGATGAGTTGTTGACAAAGCTCTATTGCACAATCTTATGCTAAAGTTGCTTAGTGATGCTTGGAAGCATTACATATGTGGTCATGTATTAATGATATTGAAGAGATTGATGCTACATTGTCTTATCTTACATTACTTATTGTTGATGCGGATGTTCATGTTGTTGTCAAATGATTATGGTACATATGCTTGATGGTGCATGGTAGTTGCTGATGATTATCATGGTGTTGATAAAAAATATAGTTCATTGCTGAGATCCTTGTTTATGGTTATAGATTCCATGTATTTCTCTTGATGCAAAGGTCATGAAAAGACCCATGTTGTAATCATTGTAACATTCACTCATGTATGGGCTATTAGGATCAAGTCATGCTATATATATAATCCAATTATTTTAGGACATTGATGTAAAATTGGGTCAAATGTTTAACCCCATTATGTTGGGAGATTGGTCATAGAGTCATTAGTATAGGAGAAGTCATATATTTGAGTCCTATAGTCTTCTAATCTATTTCACATCTTTAGAAGGTCCATCATGTGCTCAGGGGGAGCATGGTCAGTATGCAAATTTCATAATTCATATCAACAAATACGACCAATGGTGATGAGAGCTACAAGGGAAAGTACTTCATCAAGCCAGGTTATGCCCTTTTCCCTTGATTTCAAAGGGGGAGAGAAGACTTAGTGTTTGTAGGTGGTTTCCAAACACCAAAGTGGTTTCCATTAAGTCCAAAGGGGGAGATTGTTGGAATTATGGCTGATGTGTTGTCCTTGATGGCAACCTGCTTGAAAAATATGTATTTGATGTCAAATTAGTTATAATATGATGATAGAAATGATGGTATAGGTATTATTGCACAAAGATTAGAATATATGGAAAATAGTTGGTAGTTCAGTTACATATGGATGAAAAATGTGAAGTTTGAGAACTATATGTAGTTATTGTAAAGAAGAGTCACATACATATGCAGGTTATGTGAACAAAAGTCGTGTACATAATCCAAACCATGGAAAACTGGATACCAAGGGTCATAACCATGGTAATTACCCATACTAATTGAAGTAGAAACTTCTATTTGATCCCATCAATGAATACTAATGACATTACCAAAGTATTTTCTTGAGGTATTGGAAAAGGAAAAAGCTATATAAGGAGATGGAGACCAAGGAGTTAGGTGTGCAAGTGAATGGTTTATTCATGTGTGATCTGATCTGAAAACAGGTGTGCACTAGTATGCAAGGAGATTGATTAGATCTGATAGATCAAAAACTGTAGTGAAGACTAATGAATATACTTGCTTGATCTATTTATGTATGAATAGTTAACAATGTTAGATCTGTGGTTATAGTGCTGGTATGATCTGATTATGCATTAATATGTGATGTTGACAATATGTACGTAGAGATCTAGGTTTGTCATGTGTTATGATTTGTATCGAAGAAGTTTATTCAATAATTTAAGACGTGTATGCAAGTTTTCTTCTAGATAGTTGCATACATACACATATATCCTTCACAATAGTCACTTATATATTTTTAGATGATTTTCCTTTAGATTGCTGCTTGATCTAGGTTGTTTACAGATTTTTGGATGTCAATTGAATTGATGAAGTGTGTATTATTTGTTGTTGTCTTTCAATGAAGTCTTGATATGTTTGGTTGTGGATTGGTATATTGATCAGTTATAATGTTGCAGAAGTGTGATAGGATATGCTTCAGTGATATGCGATTGGTTCATTACTTGATTCAATGCTATAGTGATTCATTTAGTTAAATGGTTCAGTGTTCAGTAATATGATATCTGTATGCAGGTTGTGTGCAAAGGAAGCATGTATATACGTGGGATTTCTTCAGAACAGTCGCATATACATTTTGAAATAAATTGGATCAATGTTTGCACTGATTGTATTGACAATAGTGTGGTTATTATCTTTATTTATGACTAATAACTCACTAGATTGATTTATGGTTTGGTATATTGATGGGTGGTTTTGCATTGGTATGATATGGTTATGGTGATTCAATATTCTATGATTTAGTATGGTATATTGGTTTTTTCATTGAATGGATGATTTGATTCAGTATTTGGTTTCATAGTGGTTAATTGGTGTTGAGCATAACGTTGGGTGTGGGTCTAGTTTGAAAATATGATGAAAGGTGTCCTATAGGTTTTGATGTTTATTTGAGATAGGTGGATCTAGCATGAAATATTATGAAACGTGGTCCATGAAGGGTGTTGAGGGTTGAAACCTTCAGTGAGGGAGTCAGAGCTTCTTGCTAGTGGTAGCTGGTAAACTTGTTTAGGGGATAGGAGCTCCCTTCTGCTAGGAGCCGGTAAACAAGATCAGGGGGTTGTGCTCCCTTCCAGTGGGTGTTGGAGAATGAGTGGATGTTGTAGTCTCCTATGGGTGGGTTCTTGCATGTTGGTAAGAGTCTGTGCCAGTATAAGATGTAATGAAAATTTTCTTTATGTAATAAGAAAGAAGAAAAAGACGACAATAGCGGTGGTTTTCTCCCACTTTGGTTTTCCACCTAAAACATGGTGTCCTCATGTGTTGTTGTGTTTTCTTGTGTGTCGATGATTTATTTGATCTTTACTATTCATGGTTACTAAATAATGAATATCCAAGGAAACAATGATGCATTGGTTAAGTTAAATCACTGATGGAATTTATGAAAATTTAAGTTAACTGTACATACACAATTTTATTTCATTGAAGTCGCTTACACATGCGGGTTGCATGAATGCCAGTAGCGTACATATTTCTAAACATGAAATTGAAAGTGAAAGTGAGTTAAAATATTTATTTACCCCCCCACCTAGTATTTTTCATAACATCAAATACATCTTAAAAAATATATCTAGGTCATCTTCTATTAAACTTTCTTCATTTTTAAGTTTGGATTATTCTTCTTCATTTATAACTTCTCCTATAATATTTTCCGATATAGAAACAACTAGAACATGTGTGATAGTCATTATAAGGCCTTTATGGTTTTTCTTTTTAAATCTTATTCAAGGAATTCTTCATATTTATTTCCATTTTCTTCTTGATTCATAACTATTATATCAAAGGAATGAGTATTATTTGGGGCCATTTATGCTTCTTATTTTTAAATTTGATGAATCACATCTTCCAATTTGGATTTCTTTTGAATAGACTCACTTGATTGATCAATAATAGGCTCATTTAGTTCTCCTTCTTGTGTTCTTTTGTTGGATGATCATGCTTTTGAGCTATGTCAATAAATAACTCCATATCTTTCCTTGATGTAAGTTTGAACTTGCATTGACAATCATAGTGGCCATTGAATCTAACACTATATTTCTACCTCACTTGTAGGTTGACTAAAATATACCATGATTATTTTAAGAAGTTCATTATTCTAATATTTTGGAATTTAGATTGATTCCTCCTCCACTTCTTGTTCCTTCCCTAACAACATCTACTAGCCGACCTACAAAATATTTTGAACTTCTCTCCAACTTCATTTGTTGCTAATAGCTCTATTTATAGATATGTATGATGGACATATAGAGAGGATCTAATTTCAACCCTTAGATTCTAAATTACATTATTAGTATCATACTTCCATGACCTTCCTCCTTCAAGTTTCAAGATTCTACCATTTATCCAATAATAGGTAATGATGATTTGTTTTTAACTACAAAATAAACTATCTACATTTGCAAAAGTAAGGGTAGTCTTCTACTTTCTTGAGGGACAACATATTTGATCTAAATACAATGATTTTATTATATTTGAAGTCTGGTTGTGTTATCGCATATTGCATGCGAGAGGAGTAGTCTTAGGAATGTGATGAAGTCATGTGATGCGATATTGCGACAGTTGTTGATTTGATGGACGAAATCAATGGTGGAAAGCACAATCACATGTCGCAAGTTGGGAGTTCTGAATGCACACTCTATTGAGTCCTTTGAACTTCGCGATTACGATAAAGGATGAGTTGGCTTATAGAGTGGAATTTGGTTAATGTGCACGATTATAAAGTTAACCACAATTGTTATAAAGGTTAAAGGGTTGAGATATAAGGTTCCGCAGCAAAGGATTACCAAAAGATCAAACTGGGGTTAGTTGTTGAATTATTCCATCGGAGATTTAATTAAGGGGCCTTGAACCTTAAGTAATGAAGGTTTGACTAGGCAGGTCATTGAAATTCCTGGGACAGACGAGATTATGCATTTTATATGCATACTGAGGGTATTGTAGGTTTTTCCTGCGTCATGGATGGTCACCATGGAATAATAAGTGAGATACATAAATTAACAACAAAGTTTTAAACCTTCATATTAGGCATGCTTAATCCTCACAACAGGAGTCCACTATGTAATTAGAAGGAGATTTGATTGTTGATCAAATTTATTTAGGTTCAAATGCTCAAAGTTAGGCACTAACTTGAAATATAATAAGATGTATCCCAAATAAGATTTATAACTGAAGTGTTTGAGTGGAGGAAACTAAATAAAAATGATTGTAAATGGATCAAGAGAGGTATTTGGGGTAATTATATTTCTTAGGAGGTACTTTTAATGGAGGAAAAACATTTTCCATCATTCATAGAATTACCTCATATACTATGTTATTACCATAATACCCTATATGAGGAAAATAATTGAAATCACTTCTGTGAAAGGCTTTGGGAACATAGGACCTTGCAAAGGAAAGATAATCTTAGGAAAAGTGCCCCCTTTTGGTAATTATCAAGTTAGAAAGTCCTTTACTTGAGTGAAGGTTAGGGTTTTGAATTATGTAACTATGGTTTCATAATCCAAAGGCATGGCATTCTTAGGTAACATTAACATCACTAAAATGATGGTAGGTGTTATAAAAAAAAGTAGTCTGAGAACCATCATTGAACATCACTACATGTTCAAAATAATTGTAAAGTTTGTCACACAAGGAGAAAAACTCTAGGAAATGATGGGTTGCAGAAACAAAATCCTTCGAAAGGTCACAATCCTCGGTGGTAATTTACTCACAAGTATAGCAAAATTTTCCAAATGTTGCTTGGTGAAGCTTGTACACATATTATCTAGTAATACATACTCAAAAAATATGCTAATCTAGATCATTTAGGTTCTCATATTCAAGGGTTCGAGCAAAGGTTTCATAGGAACAATAAGTTTCCTTTTAGGGACCATGGAGAATACAAGTACCCACATAAAAATCAACGGATAAATTTGGGGCAAAGAAGTGAGTGAATTCAAGTAATTTACAAATTTCGAGCGGATGATGCTTAATATTTGAACCTAGGCTTGAAAATTTAACAAGTTCCACAAATATATATTTTAATGGGGCTTTGTTGAATATTGGATCTCTAAATAATAAAATAGAACCCCTAAACCTTCATCTTTATTTATCATAAAGGCTAGGATTAAATAATAACTTGTCCTATAAACATATGTCCACTTTTGATTTGTTAGGGTCAAATGATTAAACAAGTCATATTAACTTTTCTAATCACTCATCATTAATATAGTTTGAAATAGCCTTAGGGTTTTAGATTATTTTACAGAGTGGGGACAATGGTTTTCAAAACAACATATCATCCTTTGCAATCCATATATATGTTCCATGTGTCAGTGAGTGGGTTTTAAATTATGGAGCCACATTAGCCTTTTAAACACCAAGCACTTCATACTCTATAGTGAATACAAGCCATGGATTAGCCAATCCCTTCTATCACCTAATGAACTTCAAATTTGACTCGACAAGTAATCTCATGTGATATTGCTAACCTTTTCCATGATTTTAGATGTACTTTGCACCAACAATTACAAATCACAAGTACTTCTCATAAGATATTGTTTTACCCATTCAATCCTCCACATCAAATTAGTTCATGAAAATGTATAATACAACTACAATGGCCATCCTTAGCCCAATTGTGTGTTCAATTCATCATACGACCCAACTACAAATTCAATGGTTGACTTTGTAGTTGGGCCCTCCAATGACTTGAATCTATAATTAGGTTAATCTCGATTGGCTGCAACACATAGAATATGCACATACACATTTTCAATTGGTGCACCATTGGTGACTTTCCAAGTTATATGCATATGCATTTTCATAACAAGGCATAATTGTCTTCCATTTAGTGGCACACATTAATATTCTATAGCACCAAATAACAATGATATTGTTCCACATTAGCACATCGCATACCATAGGCACATACAAATTTTTCAAGTTGGTGTGCCAACATGAGTGGGTAGCTCTATAATGTTACACTAAGTCATCCACCCATGCATCAACATCACAAGGTATACGTTCCTATGTTTCATAGGTATTCTAGCCCAACAACAATTCTCCATAATATCCCTTAGTGGATTGAATAACATCATAAATATGCATGTCATCCATATTCAAATCATCAACGCATGCCCTATAGGAACATTGTCATGCGGCATACCAATGTATAAAGGGCCACACTTGCAACATTCCTTTAAAAAAAATGAAAAGTTGGGAATTTACCAACTAAATTGGAAAGCTAAACCACGAAAATGCAAATGAAGATGGAGCAAAGAAATGGCATGGCCTTGTATGCACTATGAAGGCATGGATGAAGATGAGTGGGCTGAAAAAATGAAAAACTAAATAGACTCCATTATGGATGAAGATTTCCAATGAAAGCCAATAGTTTGGAAGTATTAGATAGTAAGGTGTTCATAGAGGGATAAAGAATACTAGTACTTGAAAGTGTTGGAAGTAATAGTGGATAATAAAAATGGGAAATCAATTTAACATTTTTTTAAATTTATCCCTACCATGATGTGCCTTATATCTCAAGCACCAATGTGTTTGACTATTTTTAGGTATGAAAAATAGAAAACCTCCACTTTTCTACATGTTGTGGCAAGAAAACAAACCCCATTTTGTATATTTTTGTTGATAAAAAATAGGGACCCTTTTAAATTTCTTCACTTCAGTTTTAATTATTATTTTCTCTGACTTCTTTTTCCTTTTCCTCTTCCTCTTCCTCTACTTCTTTTTCCTTTTCCTCTTCCTCTGCTCATGTATAAAACCTCTTTCTTTGCTCATATATAAAATCATTTTGTGTTGTTTCCCCTATGTATATTTTCCCCTTTGTAAAAATACACTATCTTTCTAAACAACATGGTAAAACCCAAAAAATTACCAAGTACAAGCACATAAAGGTGTGCCATCAAATAACGAGCCTTATTGTCAAGTCTTAGAGTTTACACATGATGCCGCAGCGAGACGTGAAATCCCCCGTCAAATAAGCATTTCAAACTAAAATAAGCATTTCAAACTAAAATTTTCCCTACCACGTGTTCAAGCCCTAGGTAGACACATCATCTCCCATGGTGGCAGTGCCAACTAATCTTAGTGAAAAATGTTTGAAAACGTTAATTTTCTCAATTATAAACCAACACATTTCCCGTCCTGCCACAATGTTTTCCCCAAGTTGTCACATTAATGTACCATAGCAAAAGCTCCATGGTGTCGATTAATGTCAATCAAGTTTAATTAATACTAATCGCGTGATTATAGTTTAATATTCAAGGTTAGCAAAGGGAAAATTGCCGACAGATATAAGTATTTTCAGGTTTAATGTTGTAGGCAACATATTGATAGGACATGTTTTGCATGCTAGCACGAGGTTTCAATATTTGGAAAATAGAGAAGCTTTTGCACTACTATGGGAGATTTTTCTTGAGCCAAAATTGGAAGCTTTTAGAACCAGATTAGTGGGAGGAAATAAGGAGAAAATTTATGTTGTTATAGTTGATCCTTGAAATTTATTGTGATTTTAGGTTTTAAGCCATATTTCGATTTCGTACACAACTGTGAGAGTTAGAAGACTGATATAAAGCTATATTCCAATTTTGTATATTATTGTAAGAGTTAGAACATTGGTGTAAAGACTTGAAATATCTATATTGTAATCAATATGAATAGTGCTACTCAAACATGACTATGAATAAAGATACCATTCAATTCTTATTTATATTCTATTCCAAATAAGTATGTGTTTTTGAGTTATGCATTATTGTTAATGCATGAAAATACATGCTCATATAAAACTAATTGAAAGTTGTCTTTCTTAGTTGGTCATATTGATATTAGAATTGAATCACAAATTTAAGTAGACTTTTATGTGTTGGATGGTAAATGTGGAGCATCATGATTATATGTTTTTCTTTGTTGTAATTGTTGTTGTGTCAAGTGAATTGTTTTCATGATACATGGCATATCTAATCTTGAATGTGTTTTTTGTATTTGAATCTAAGTATGTGCTCACGAGGCTCTAGTAACAATTTATTAGATAATCACATATGCATGTTTTCCTTAATTGTTGCAAACCATATGAACTACTTCTATGAATTTTTAGCTCATTTCAACCTTAGGTTCAATTCCAATCCATTATCTTTTAGTATTTCTCTTGGTTGAGAGTAGGACTACTCATTCTCTTAATCGAAATAGATTAGATTTATTTTATTTCTTGCATGTTAGCTTAGATTGCATTTTTTTTTAATGAGATCATATTAGAAAGTCTTTTTATTAAGGAGAAACTCACTAAATGGTAACCAAGGCCACATATCAGTCAAAATCACCATCACAAATGGAAAAGGGTCTAATTGGGGCCTTGACAAGGTGATTTCTAGAATGGTGACATGGTCATTTTTGGTGCTAGAAGGAGCACATTCAGATGGTGGATGACACCAAAATCCTAATAAAATTAAGAGTCATCCCAAGAGACATAAATCACTTCTCACACCTCCTACACCTGATAGTCCACATTTCTCTAGCCTTGAATCTCTTGATTCCATTGGTGTTGTCACCCATTTAGAGGAAGTTTCTCAAGCAATCGCTCAAGAAGCAACTAGTCATCAAAATTTCCTTGAACCTTTTGTATCTTATGGGCTAAAAATTAAATAGTATTTTGCAGAACACCTGAGAAAATCAGTTTCATATTATTCTCCTTTAAAATGACTATCAACAAAAATTGTTTCCTCACAACCAAAATCTTTTAGTGGTTCCTCATAATTATAACACTTAGGATTTTTAACTCGTTCCCAAAGTAAAAAGTTTGGTGTGCCACTAGTAGAGATCCATATTCTTGTCCAACCAAAAGCTACTGAAACTCAGAGACCTCAAGTTTCTCCAGAACCAGAAGAATGTAGTATACAAAATCAAATTATTATTCCCAAACTTATTCCATCTTCTAGTTCTCCTTACATTTAACTTGTAACAATATCCTCTCATGTTTCATTTACTGTTATTATTACTACTTCCACTATGGTTGGAGCACAAGGATAACAACCCAAAAGACCATGGGAAACTCTTGGAGTTGTTAATGTTCTTGAAGATAAACATGATTTTACCAAACACCCAAAATGGTGGTTACCTAAATTTGATCTTGACAATAAGGAATCCCTTGAAAATCATATTAACAAATTTATGCTAGTCATCGATTTAAGGGGTGTACAAAATGAGGATGTGATTTGTAGATTGTTTCCTTACACTTTTGAAGGTAGAGAATCTACCTAGTACTTTTCATTGCAATAAAATTACATTCAAAACTACAATACCTTTGAGACATGTTCATCAAAAAATTCAGTGATGATAAATCACGAGTTGTTATATTAGTTGAGCATTCTCGATTAAAAAAGGGTCCCAACAAAAATATTTTAGATTTCAATCAAAGATATCTTAAGCTTATTAATAGAATTCCAAATGCATCCAACCTAGATCTGATGTCCAAATTAGATTATATACTTCTTCCCATCATACATCTATTGCCATGTTTGTAAAGCATGCAACCAAGGTTACTTTGGCTGAAGCTATGCAGGAAGCTATGAATGTAGGAAAGGAAATTATCAACATTCATAATAGGACTTCAATAGAAGAAAATAAACCTCCTCAACTTGCAAATAAGGTTACTTTCAAAGAGGAGAAAAGGGACAAAGATGATTTTGATATGAAAAGCTTGCAAAAACTTATCAAAACTCTGGTCAATGAAATAGTAAATCTCAAGAAATGGGTTGTGGAAGAATCTTCCTCTAAAAGACCATTCAAGTTTTTTATTAAAATAAATCCTCAAACTCCCCTTAGAGCTCAGATTTCCACAGCTAATAATGAAGAACAAGATGAAGAAGAAGAAGAGCCATGAACATCTAATGTTAATGCCACCTGGGATGTAGATAGAAATCTCTTAGATGAAAGTGAAGAAGAAGTTATTTCCATTCAAACAAGAAGTAAAAGTTCACCTACAACAACTTCAGATACAACTTCTTCTCCTCCAGCTAATATTCTTCGAGCAAATATTCCTCCTATAACCATCCCCTTACCACCTAAACCAACCCAAGCAACAAGAGGAGGTTATTATGCTAACCCAACTCCCAATGTTCTATGTTGGGAATGGGGTATGAAAATTTTGATTTTTTTTTCCAAATTTCCAAAACCTTAAACAAACATCACCATTGTATTTGTCTCATCAAGACCTTTCTGATGATATAAAATTTTTCCTTAATCAGGCTTTAGAAATAGAAGTTGTGACCTCTCAAAAGTTTAATTTTAAACCCCTTCCAACTCATCCTAGTCGAATTACCTCAACTAACATGACTAATTAAATGACCCAAACCAATTGACTTACTTCAACTAACAAGACTAATCAAATGACACAAGCCAACCGATTTACCTTGACCAACAAGATCAGTCAAAGGACACATTCCAACCGTTTTACCTTGACTAAGGAAGACCAGTCAAAATGACCCAAAATATTCATGTGGCATCCACATGGTCCCCATGTGAGGCCCAAGTGGAATTCTACTCCCATCACTATTCCATATTAAGGGTATTTCAACTGAGTGGTACTTTGATATGGCATGCCATGTTTCCATCTACCTACATGATATATAGGTACACGTTAATATGGTTAGGGTCCCCTGTTTCCACACCAACCATAATATAATATGGTTCACATATTTAATTTAACACGTGTCATCTCAATGTGGACCCCCCTCTTTGCCATGTCACGGTGAGGGCGGGGGGTGTTCCATGCTCCTGGTTTTGGAACATGGTTCAACTATCTTCATTTTATGGCCTCCATCCTGGTGATGTCACCTCGACTAATTTGACATTGGAGGTTTAGTGAAACCCCCCCTCCTCCCCGCTTACATAAGGGGGGTCCACATTCATATGCATCATCCAATTAATGGCACATCACAACCATCGATCTACACCAATGCTTGGGGTCCAACCCTTGGTCCCTGGAACTCTAGCCATATAGCCCCTTCCCTATGGAGCCTTTTTGAATTCCTAGCCCCCACATATTATATATATATATATATATATTGCTACCTCTCCTCTCGTGACGATACCACCCTTCTAGGGATCCACCTCGATGTGATGCCATCATGGATAATGCCATGTCACTGGAGTCAAGGGCCCCACATTGAGAGAGAGTTGGGGTCAACCCTCATTGTGAGTAACCACCTTGTGCACACAGCTGCAGTCCAACTTCCCAACCTCCAACCTCGACTAGGCCTGATCTCTTCGACCTTACCTGGGCCCCAACCAGGCAATCCCCCCAAACTATGCTATTGGGCATAAACCTTAACTAGTGGGTCACACCCAACTAGCTAGGTTTTTCTTCTTTGGCCAGGAACAAACGTGCACCGAGTTGCATATTTTGATAGACTTGCCTGACCTCAAACCTAATGGGTCCCACAAGAAAAACTTAGTATGTTTTTTAAGTGTTTTCAACACTTAGAAAAATTTCCAAGTTTTCTCTTGTTCTAGCACAAGCCTGTAACACTTTGTCGACGATAGTTTCTTAGTGCTTGCACCCGATGTATTGCTACCCCCCTCCCCGAGCTTATATGATTTCAGGTTGTCCTAGAAATATGCATAAATATATATACTCAAATAAGCAGAGTTATAATTTTGGGCTTCTAAAGCCTCGACCTGGCCCTTCAATGCACATATAGATATACTTAAATAAAATATAGTTGTGCTTCTTGGGCTTTATAGTTTAAAAACCAAGGTTCAGTTGCCACTCTTTTAACAAAATAATAATCATTATAGATATATACCCATCTCTTGATATCCAGGCAACTTAAACAACATTTTTTCTCAAGCAATGGCAACAAGATTGCATATCCATTGCATACATGCCTTTAAACTTGATCTTATGCTCAGAATAACAAAATAATTTAAACCATTCCAAAACCATGCGATAATTTATCATTTCTTATTCATACAGGAATACCTCATTCCTCCGCCTCAACAAGGCCATTATTGATAAACATTTTAAACAAGTGTAAAACATCCATTGCATCTTGATTATCATCCAGCAATCCTTTTGGGTTTCTCAGCTAGACTATCATTTCAGCTTACTCTGTGATTATCAACTAGCAATCCTTATGGGTTTCTTAGTTGGAATATCATTATATTTACGCTCTATGATTATCATCCAGCAAGCCTCATGGGTTTCTCAGTTGTACTATCATAAGAGATATGCTCTCTGATTATCGTCCAACAAGTGTCATGGGTTTCTCAGCTATGCTATCATGAAAGCTTCTCCTCTACCTGAATTCTCTCAGTCCTCATATCCTTCTCTGCCCTCTCAGTGAATAAGAATGATTCTAAGGATCCTCTTTGACTCCCCTCTTTTCCTATTCCCGATGATGATTAAGTCAATCTTGAATCATGAATGAACAATCTCTCATCCTGCATATGCACTTTGATAGGTTAATCGTCTGCCTTTTCTGAGAATTCATGCAGCCCATCCTTCTTGGATAGCGCAACCCATCCTTTCCTTCATATTATTGTCCTTTGTTGCTTGTAGTTATGCCCAAAAGACACATGTGCTTGCCCTTTATTTTTTAGTTAATTTAATACACAATCAACTAATTTAAAACCACTCAACCAACCAATGACTAATATTTAAAGTAACCAATTCCTCAAACTATGGAAATTGTGTCCCTTTCTCTTATCCATTTGAATTTATGGTCACATAATTACAAGGAAATGTTTTTTAGGGGAATTAACCCACAGGGGATGTCACACCTCCTAAGAAAGGGCAATCTCAAAAAGCTTAATCATTTTAGATATGATAGATATTGATATTGTTGAGGACGTGAAGAAAACTAGAGCTAACATTGCATTATTTGAATTAAGTTAAAACAACAAAATAACACCTTGCTCAAAGCTTTAGATGGAACAAACAAAACACTTTTACTATCTACTATAGTTGCTAGAAAAGGTAAAACTAAATCTCAATAGACTTCATTTATTAATAAGAATAAACAAACCAATGCTATGATAGGTGATAAATCAAATTCTCACAGTCCTTCCTTTCTTCTTACTTTCGAATTTTTTTATGAAAATGTACATAATTGTTTGTTTGATTCAAGAGCTTCATCAAACATCATTTCATATTTGGTTTGTTGAAAGATCAATGCACACCCCCAATAACCAACTAAGAAAATAGTACAATTGGACAAAACAAAAGTCAAGGTCTTAGGAGAGTTAAATAATATGCTTATTATTTAGCCTCCAATCTAAACTTCTATTAATTTATTGACATTGTTATTATCAACATACCTAAATCACATGGATTATTTTTAAACCTTGAGTGTTGTGAGAAATATGTAATAGCCTCGGGTTAAAATCCATGTAATAAAGTTAATAAAGGAAAAATAAGACCAAGGTCACGGGACACTTATTCCAATCTGAATGTTGGGAAAAACATGCTAGCGAGTGTTCATTTGGTTTCTTATGGATAAGGAAATTGGAAAAGGCATTAAAAAGGAAAAGAGGCATTTATTGGCATTTTATTTATGAAAATAAAGGAAATTAGGAGGAAATGAAAGTGAAAGGTCACATGTTGCATGTGAGGAGGAAAATGAAGGAAAAATAATGGAAATTGAAGAAAATAGAGGCCTCATTGATAAAATGGCTTCTGAGGATCAATTCAAAACCTTTTTTCCATTTCGGTTTTGGAGCTCTCTCTCTATTCTCTCTCTCTCGTACTCTCACACACTTAGAGTATTCTTGGAGCACTCTAACATTGGAGGAAGGAAGGAAAATGAAGGATAAGAAAGCATGAGAATCAAAGATCAAGCAAGGAAGAGTGGGATCAAGCGGCTACAACGTGATTACTTGTAGGTATCGAGTTGCATGTATGATTTCCTTTCTAGTTTTGGCATGCATGGTACATGCATGTGTGTATTTGGTTCTCTTGTTGTCATTGGCATGGGGTTTTCCAGGTATGATAGTGGTTTTCAACCCGTCCTTGCCATTTCCAGATAGCCATGGTGTGATGGGGTTCCTCTTACTTGGTTGATTTGGATTGTTGGATGGTTTCCAAACTGAGTGGGATGGTCTTAGGAAAAATCACAAGGCATAGGAATCCATTGACTGGTAATGGCGGGATACACGGTAAATCCTGGTTGTGAATACCCTCATTGGGCATAGGAATCCCTTGATTGGTAATGATGGGATACATGGTAGAGCCTAGAAGGTGGAGCCTCATTGGGCCAAGGAATTCCTTGACCAGTAATGGCAGGATACACGGTAAAGCTTAAAGGTTGGAGACAAAAAATTCCTCACGGTTTAGGTGGGGAGACCCAGAGGCATCCATTCTTCTTTAGGGCCTAGTGATCCCTTGACTAGTATATGGCGGGATTTCAGTAAATTCTATAGTGTATGTTTATTTTTTGGGCATAGGAGTCCCTTGGCAGGATACATGGTAAAGCCTGAGGAAGTGTTGATTGGTTTTGTTGAGTCCCACATTGATGCTTGGAATATGGCACAGGGGTGATTGGCTAAAAGAAATATTTGGTTTATTCCAATCTATGGTCAAGTGGTACATGGAAGTCCCTGGTTTGGTTGGCTTTTGCATATGTTAATAAGAGCTCTTTTCCTGTTGTGTATTATGTGTAAATGTGTTTGTTATTATGTCATTATAATGGTTGTTCTATCATTGTTGATATGTTGGTTTTATGCTGGTTATAAGCATGGTTTATGACAAACTTGAGTTATGGTTCTCATCATGTTTTGATTAGTAAATGAAAATTTAATGAAGGTATGACCTAATAGATGATAATGTAGCTAGTATGAGAGGGCGTAAGACCTTCTTGACGAATCTTAGATAAGTATGAAATCCCTATGTTCAGATTTATTGTTATGACTTGCAGATTACATGTTCATAATGTGTTTGATTGACTGTGTATCATAGATATGCATTGTCAGGCCAGGTCCTTGTTCAAGGTTTGCATTAGAGGCCTTTTCATATTTTTATTCATTATTTTAACAAGTTTCATGAAGTTCTAAGTAGAGGCCTAAGTCCTAGTCCTAAAAAAGTGGCTCAAAATATGGGGCCGCTAGCAAAAAACTTCCTGAAAAAGGTTGTAGTCACATGAAGGCCTTGTTGTGGGAGAGACTAGAGGGTCTTAGTTGCATGGAGGGCTTGTCATGGGAGAAAATAGGGGTCTAGTTTAGTCAAGAAGAAATTTATCTCAGGGGTTGGACACCTAGAGGGGTTGGTTGGTCAATTTGGTTTTGGTTTGTCGATTCCACTTCCTTAACTATACTTAGGGAGTTGAATCATATCATAGTAACTCTTTGTCACATGTTTATCCTGGTGGACTGGATAGCTTGGGTAAATGTGGAAGGAGGGTGTTACAGAGTGGTATAGAGCATGGTTTGTAGAAATTTTGAATAATATGACACTTATTCACAGAGATTATCCTGATTATACACTATTTGCGGAATCATGCATAATACATAACCTCCTCTACGTTGATCATCAATTTTTCAAAATTAAGAAACAATCGCATGCGCACATTGAAGCATCAATCACACATATCAACACAGTATATCACGGGGAAAGCATGCAACTGAAAACCCCCAACTATCTGTATATTATATTGATCGATAACATGTAACAATACATAGTACAATACTCCTCACAAGTACTCAGTACTATCTCCACATGTTACACACAAACTAGCTCAGATCTGAATCAATCATTGGCTCAAATCTCCTTCGCTGCTTTCCTGCCTCCACTGCGCAATCCTACATGAGAATACTGATGAATGAATGATCCAAATTCATATTTCCCTTGGATATACCACGCAATCCTCATTGGCAATACTCAATCCATTGATTGTGCAAATATCATGCACAACTATAGTCACAACTGACAGCTGTCTTACCCTTTCACTCATCTCTAACACTTGTCTCCACTGAATTTTCCATGCACTGAGTTAACTGATGTATTCCTCAGTTGATTTATGAGTTAATAATTAGTGAATTAATTAATAACTAATTCACATC
>APFE030620106.1:81813-123351 GCA_000404065.3 Pinus taeda
ATAGACCATGATCCATATGTCTAAAAATAGACATAGTCTAAAAATAGACTTTACGCCAAAAATAGCCTGCGGGCACACTTAGTGAAGGCGACTTATTTTCACTAAGCTCCAACATCTTGTTGCATTCTCAACATGGTTCACCCCTTGGACTAGATCGGCAGAATGTGTTTGTCATGCATACATGTTGGTTGCATATGTGTTATTTATGCTTGTGGACTATGTGCTTGTTGTGTATGCATGGTGGTGGTCATTGTTGTGATTGTTTTTCCATGTAGAGGATGATGCTGATTGTTGTTGGATGTGGTCGTCATGGGTGCATGTCGGTTATGCATTTTTTATGCCTGTTAGTGTCTATATGTCGTTATGCATGCATTGTCACGGTTATGGAATAGCCATGCAGGATAACTGGATAATGGTTGAAATGATACCTATATACTAATATTATTACGTTTATATATATGCATTGCGCTAATCTAGTTGATCTTACAAATGACATATCCTCCCCAAAACTATACTGAGGTATGTTGATTATGTTTATATTTTGGTTTATATGACATATTATACTTGCAAGAAGAAGATCAAAGATGAATATCAAGATGGTAGACTACAATTCATGAGATTCTGCCTAGAGATCATATGAGCAACATGGTGATGGGAACTCTCCTAACATAGTAGACACATTGAGAAGTTTGAAGGCATAAATAATAAGTTGCAAAGCGAATAACGACAGAATCATTTGGGCACAGGAGTAGCAAGAAGAGGCTAATGCAGTTATCCTTCAGAGTTTGTCAAATTTGTAGAGATAGGGACCGCCTAGGATCAGCAATGGGCAGGAGGATATGACTAATTGGGCATATGGTAGTAGGTCTCATGGTGGACATAAGTCAGATAGAGATGACACAATCAAAGATGGCATGTTTTTGGACACACCTGATAGAAGGGGTGATGGAAACAGGTTCTATTCTAGTTCTGGTTATGATGCATATCATGGTCATCATCATTACCATCCTTATAGGTGGAATCACAAGGGATATTTTCCATACGAGTTCAAGAAAGCCAAGCCACCTACCTTTGATGGAGATTTGAAGAAACCGGAGGATGCAGAGTCATGGTTACTTGGGATGAAGAAGTTATTTGAGTTTCATGATTACATAGATAATGTGAAGGTTGGAATAGCTATCTTCAGCCTCAAAGGGAAAGAAAAAATTTGGTGGGACGATGTAAAGTGGGTTAGAGAAATCATGAAAGAATATTTGAGTTGGCATGAATTCAAGAGACTTTTCAGGAAGAAATATTTATCAAAGAGGTACTATGATAGTAAATCCAAGGAATTTTATGGGCTAAACATGGGATTGATGACAGATGAGGAGTGTAAGACCAAGTTCCTATAGTTGTTGAGGTATGTACCATATCTTAAAGATGAGAAATCCAAATTTCAGAGATTTTGTTGGTGGATTACCATTAGCATTTAAAGATCAAATTGAGTATGATGAGCTTGGGTCAATTAAAGAAGTCATTGGGAAGTTGAAGCATTGTTATGAGAAATCAAAGTGTAATATAGAGTCTCAGCAAGGTTAGAAAGGGAAAGACAAGGTGAAAGGTAAATGGAAGCAAAAAAAACAAGACCCTAAGAAGCAGGTGAGAAAGAGAATGTTGTACCTTACAACAAGTTTAATGTAGTTGGACATGGACATGGGTCACAGTGTGGAGGGCAGCAGAATAAAGGTGATGGTAAGGGATAGTTGCAATTTTGGGTATGTGGCAAGGAGAACCAGGGTGGTAGGCCTCAAATTTACAGTGCACAAGAAGCACATAAAGTTGGGGATGTTGGGAAGAGCATTCCTCAGATCTATGCAACATTGGATAACAGGAAGGAAGATCAACATACATCTATTATCAAGATAGACGGTAATATTTGTGATCAATTTGTTTCTATTTTGATTGACCATGGATCGAATTATAGTTATGTTAAACCTGACCTGGTGGATAAGTGTGGTTTGAATAAATAAGTGCACATAGAATCTTGGTTAGTGCAATTGCCTATAGGTACAAAGAAAAGAGTTCATCACTGGGTAAGAGATTGTGCATTTGAGTTAAATGGTATGCCTACATTAATGCATATGAATATACATCTGTTGGGATCATATAGTATTATTTTGGGTATGGATTGGCTATATCTTCACAAGACCAAGGTGGATTTTTATGACAAGGCTATTGAATGCTTGAACAACAATGGAGAACATAGAATCTTGTAGGGTAAGAAGAAAGCTACATTAGTTAGAATTGTTAAAGATATGTAGGAAAAGTGTAGTCACAGGAAAGGGTGTGTGTTATTTTTAGTGCATATTTCTAGTGATAGAGTTAAGGATTTTGAGGATGCAGAGGTATTGAGAAGGTACCTATTTTTACAACAGTTTTAAGATGTATTCCCTGTAGATATTTGGGAGTTTCCACCTCATAGAGAAGTGGATTATTCCATTGAGTTGGTACCAAGGGAAGCACCAGCATCGAAGGCACCATACAGGATGAGCACACCATAGTTAGTAGAGTTGAATTTATAGTTGAAGGAAATGCTTGACAAGCGATACATTAGGCCAAGTGTATCACCTTGCGGGGCACCGATATTTTTTGTGAAGAAGAAGGACGATACTCTTAGATTATGCATTGAATACAAGAATATGAATAAGGTAACCATGAAGAACAAGTATCTGTTGCCGAGTATTTATGATCTGTTTGACCATTTCAAGGGAGAAACAATGTTTTCGAAGACTAATTTGAGATCAAGATATCATCAGGTACGCATTAAAGAAGAGGACATCTATAATATTGCTTTCAAGACCATGTTTGGGCATTATGAGTTTGTTGTAGTTCCTTTTGGTCTAACTAATGCTCCATCTACTTTTATGTGCTTGATGAATAATGTATTAGGTCCTTATCTGGACAAGTTTGTTATTGTGTTCATTGATGATATATTCATATATTCTAAGAATGAGGAAGAGGATGTTGAACACTTGGCAACAATGTTGAGATTGCTATGAGAACATAAATTGTATGCCAATCTTAGCAAATGTATTTTAGACAGAGGTACATTACTTGAGGCATGTTGTTTCCAAGGAAGGCATAACAGTGGATCTATAAAAGATAAGAGCTATTAGAAATGGGTGGCTCCTTGAAATGTGGATGAGATAAGGTCATTTATGGGGTTAGCAGGTTACTGCAGGAGGTTCATCAGGAACTTCTCATGCATTGCATATATTATCACATCATTGCAAAGAAAAGGTAAAAATTTTGAATGGACAGAGGAATGTGCAGTTAGTTTTGAGGAGTTGAAGTAGTTGTTAAGAAATGCTCCGGTTCTTAAAATTGCAGATACAGATAAAGAGTTATTGGTGTGTATAGATGCTTTCAAAAGAGGACTTAGCGGAGTTCTTATGCAGGAGGGACATGTAATATGTTGCGAATCAAGGAAACTGAATGAGTGCGAGCAGATTTAAGTTACACATGATTTTAAGTTAGCAACGATCATCCATGCATTGAAGATGTGGAGACACTATCTTCTGGGCATGAGGTTTGTATTGATGAGTGATCATAGTGGATTGAGATATTTGTTTGATCAACCGAATCTGAATATCAGGCAAGCTAGATGGTTGGCCACAATTAGCGAGTTCGATTTTGAAGTCAAGCACATTAAAGGAAAAGAGAACAGTGTTACTAATGCTCTTAGATGAAAAGTGCAGGTGAATCATATTACAACTATGAGTTCATATGGGACAGATCTATAGGAGCAGATCTTATAGGAAGGATAGTAGGATGACAGGTACATGGAGCTTAGGCATAGGTTACAACAGGGTACAAGTGAACAAGATGTGGAGTATCATCTTACAACAAATGATTTAATTAGATTTAGGGACATGATCCATGTGTCAGACAACGGTGATCTCAAGAAGATTATCTTGAGGGAATTTCATGATAAACCCTATTCAGGTCAACTAGGATAGTAGAAGACATTGATAGTGGTGAAGAATTTCTATTATTGGCTGAATCTGAAGAAGGAAGTGGAAGATTTTGTGTCTAGATGACTGTATTGTCAACAGGTAAAAGGAGAGTGTAAGCAGCCAGGTGGATTACTATAGCCGATTATGATTCCAGAGTGGAAATGGGAGGTAATTTCCATGGATTTATTTATAGGTTTTTGGAGGACATATAAAAAACATGATTCCATCATGGTTGTGGTGGACATGTTAAAAAAGGTAGCACACTTCATTCCAATGAAGTCTACTTGTTATGCAGAATTTATGATTTTGGACAAAAGTATCTTCCCTAGACCTAGTGGACTAGTCTAGAACACCAAAAGCAAAGAATATGAAGTTTCCCTTCAAGAAATTGAAGAATGGAAAGATGCTTACTTTGAATTCATTGTAAGCTTTACTTCCTCATGACTTGTAAGCTCCAATCGCAACTCTCATTTCTATAATTAGAACCTGCATATATATTCACAACAAGCCAAAAATGCACAACATATATGTAGCATAATTCAATTACTATATTCAATGGATCATCAAAGCATTGAAATACATGAATGTAAAAGTAACATAACACATATAGGAAAAAAATATACTCTTTGTTCTAATAGAAATAGGAGAGAGTTTACAACCAAGAATAGTAGTTGATCTTGAAGAGATCTCCGCAAGTTGACTTATCCTTCCTTGTCACAAATCACACCTCAATGTCACCCTAATGCTTGAAGATGATGACTCTCTTAGATTCAAAGTAGCAACATGAGGGCATGATAAGTCTCCAAGAGCCAACCCTGATGTTATAGATGGCAGTAAATTTATAGGGGAGGGATGGTAGTTTAGGAATTCTTATCCATTTACTAATATAGGCTTGAGATCCACTTAAGATGGGAGGATGAGCTCAAAGAATAACAGGTGAAATTTCCAAGGTAGGATCAGATAGGATTCAAACTTATTATCCAAGGTAAATGATTAAAACAACCTTGGAAAGTTTTGGAAGACGAAGATTAAGGATTCTTTTTCATTTTCCTGAATTTATAGAATTAGCACAACCTAAGAAAGGGACAAGTTGTTGTCGATAAACTCTGGTGTAGAATCAAGCAACCAACTACTGAACATAGGTCTCTAAAGAGGTAAGGTTCGTTGGGTCTTAAAAGAACCAATTTGAAGAAGTTATACCTAGATTCTAAGGGATTTGGAAATTTCATGCTTGGGGATTTGTGTAGGGATAATGACAACATGTTCATTGACAATGATTGATCCAATATCCAGACCTATTTACTAGATGAGACAAAATGTCTTATAACAAATTCTCCCCTAAAGCGTAAAGTCAAAAATGACAGTTGACGACTAAAGTGCTTTACCTTATGACAAGTTCAGATAAAAAACAACTGGTCGAGACCATCATATGTTACAATAGATTTCATCATCATGATATCTTTGCTGAGGGATCCATACCCATGCTCAACATGTAAGCTAACATTACATGTACAATGATCAAGCAGTCACATCCATTGATGCCAAGATGTGGATCCATGATTGGATTATTGATTGTATGATCATAGCCTTCATGCTTTGTAATCTTGCATTAATCCTGAAAGAGTAGCTTGGATGGATGGAACTAGATATGAGGTCTTCTATCTCATTCACTCGATCATCCAACGTATGAGTATAACCATGTGAATAGATGAGATGGATTCGAACATGGAAAACACCATCTAATTACTGACCAATGATGTAATCCGTTAACAGACGCAATAGAAACTATCGATGATGTTAATGGCTCTCAAGGTACTGCAATACAATCTGTAAGGTGTGAATGAATGAGTTAAATTTGAACACCACATAGAATATTTCAGTTGAAGGCCAATGATCAAAAGTTGTCGCCGAGAGTGAGGAAAATTGTTGTTGATGTATATAAGTCCCAAGGTACAGAAGGAAGAGTTTGTAAGTCAACTTCCTAGATAATGAGCTGATGTCGATAGGAAGTGACCCATCATAGAAGGGCCTTGATTTATCCCCCATCAATGACACAAAATTGGTATAATGATTTGAGACAAAATGATGCTGATGTGGAACTGGTTTAGGAATGATAGACATGGAATGAAGGCTTAAGAGTATCGTAGCAGGTATCAATCGAATGACATATCTTGAACATATCAATGGCACTGAATGGATTTGGAAGCATTGACCCAAAATTGAAAGCGAAGGCTTTGATATGGTGTGATGACCAAAATACAGGCATATTTCCCAACCCAACAACCACGAAGATGAAGTAGAAGAGTATCATGTTCAAGAGCGACTCACTGCTATTAATAGGTAGAGTACCCAATTTTCCCAATTTCCCCATTTTTGGTCAGTACCTCTTTATTTTTTAACAAGCTTGACAAGGATAACATATGATTGATATATAAGTTCATTCTTCGACTAAATCCCTTTGATTATTTTTAACGAACCTTGAGAAGGAGTGGTTCAGACACATCATGTTCGACTAGTCCATCAAAGGTATAACTCAAATTATTTTTCATGTTTAGAGAGTTTGAAAAAGAGGCAAAAAAGAAAACTCCAAAGTTTCCTTTTCGTAAACAGTCTCTTGAGTCTGAAAAGGTAAAAAAGCAATACTCAGGAGAACCTCTTAGCCATGTTCGACTAAGGTATTCCTTTTTTGTAAATAGTCTACTTTGATTTAGAAAAGGGTTAAACTTAGACCAAGCAGACGTCTTTTCATTTACTTTAACAAGTTTGAAAATACAAGTGCTCGAATATATTTTCATATTTTGGGAGTCTAAAAAGAGTTGAAAGAGGACTCTAGTGGGTTCATTTTTCATAAGTTTACAAAGCTCGAAAAAGGGATAAAAGTATTATCTTTGGTCAAAATGATCTATTTCAATTCAAACATCATCAAATTTGTTAAACAGTTGTCAACCTGCTCAAAACACTACCAAAATATTAAAAATACCCAATCCATGATAAAATTGAGTCACATTTAGGTCAAAATATTAAAATATTAATAAAATAAATATGAAAATGACCATAAAATAGGCAAAAAGTAATTCATTTTTACCATTTCACATTTTACCTCTTGGTGGGTGAATTATGAGTGATTTTTGCCCTCGATACTCTGCAACTGATTGCAGGTAATTTGGTGGATCATTTCGAGTGTTGTCACTTCTAGATAGGACATATCACCTTCCTCTCTCTTTCTATGGTTACATTTGGTCATTTCATGCATTTTTTTTGCAATTTTGAGGTCCCCAGGGATTTAATTTTTCACCCTAAGTCCAACGCACCTGTTGTGAAGGTAAATCCCCTCTGCAGACAGAGGCGATCCCTCTAGCCCAATGAGTGGGTCTAGCAACAAACTGAACAATCTAATACACACTTTCCTAGATTATGATTGAAAAATACAGTAGGAAGGAGGAACCTACGTCGTTCTGATGCTAATCGCTCGATCCTCAGAGATGACTTCAAATATTTCATTTTAGGCCTCGCTCATAAGTTGTTGTTCACGTCTGGAAACCTACAAGGAAGCTCAAAGTACTATGCAAGACATGAGAGCATATATAGCATATAATCAAGCATAAACTACTTAACAGATCAAGGAACATTAAGCTAATCACATAAATATTTACACAATTATGGGAAGCATACAACCTATGCCTTGATGTTGAGGCCTTCATTTGGGTGGATTCCCAAGTCCAAGAAAAGACTCTTCAAACACTCCTCAAATCTAGAATGGGTAGCATGTAAGCATAATCTCAGCATAGGGATGCAGTAATCAATGACCAACCATTTGGGAATGGAAGGGGGTGAATTTATAGGAAGGGAGAGGGAGTTAGGGATCCAAAAAAGAGGGAGGAAGGTCCACATCTCAAGGGGAAATCCCATGATGATAATATCAAGAGGCCCAAATGAGAGAGCTTGAACATGTCAACAACAACAAATATCTAGCTTGTTGTTCCCAAAGGTTCTAGTGAGTGAAGCTTCTCCTCCAGTTTGGGAAATCTTGTCAGAAGGAGTTCAGCACATATTTTCCTATGAAAACCTACGTTGGCAGTGCGAGTGTATAACTGAGCAACCTGCCATCAGCATGGGTAGGCAGTGGGGCAAAACATGCTGATGCCAAAAATTAGGTTTTTAGTCAACTTTCTCCAGAATGATTTCAGGGCAGCTTTCCTTTGATTCTTTAGGGAGGTTTTGGTCTATATATCATGATGGATATGTTGCATAGTAGTTAATGTTTTAGCACTCCAGGATATGACATAGGAAGTGAACAGGAGATATGAAAAAATATTGTGTAACAACACCCCATCTGTGTTGAAATGTGTTTTGGACAGGAAAAAATGTACTATCTAGGGCATTGCACTATAATTTCTACCCTTGGGGGGTGCGATGGGTGCAATTCTCAAACTTGTTTTTCTTGTTTCTCTAAAAAATCTCCAAAATTGTTGAATGAAACTTACTCTATTGATTCTTCTTTTTTTGTTTTAGGTCTTCATCAGAACAAAATTGATTTAATATGGAGAGAAAGAGAACTGAGGAACACGATTTAAATGCAGCTAATGATACAACCAGTATCCATGCTTTGAGAGTTTGTGGGCTCTTGAAAATTTTCTGACTTCCTGGGATGAGGCAATAGATGGAGTTGTTGCAATATCTTTTTAGAGCATGGGATGTTCAGGCACATGCATTCATACTTGGAGCATATATGCTTGAGATACAGGTGGAAGATATATACTTGTTGACAACTCTATCTAGGATAGGTGCCCCCATCTCTTTATTTGGTTCGAGGAGTGGTGGAGAGACAGTCAAGGATTACATCAGTGCACACTGTAGATCAAGATCCCAACCGACCAAGGATGTGAAGATCGAGATCAAGGATGAGTCTTGTTTTCCTCTAAGGATGATCTTGTTTATCATTTCCATATTTTCTGGTAGTGCTACTCTACAATTGGCCATTAGGTCTCATATGGATTATGCTCTAAAGTGTCCGGAGCCGACAATATTCAACTAGAGTGAGGGAGTACTAGAATATATGAAGGAGAAGATGACCAAGGCAAAGGATGGAAGAATGAAGAAATTTAGTTATGGTTTGACTTTGATTTCATTTTACTTGGAGGAGATTCCATTTCTTTGGCCACAACATATCTCACTTAAGCCTGCAAATCCGAGAGTCCCACGGATGAGGAGGTGGGTGGATCTCATGTCTAGACATGCAGGTTCGTCATAAATGAGATTCACACCAATATTCTTCTGATGGTTGTGCATGCAACTCATTATTATTGAAGACTATCCATATGTAGGGATGTATTTCTGTGGAGATCCAAAGTTCGTGTTTTCTGATGGCAAGCGATGGGGTTCCATAGGTAAAATAAGAAACATTTTGATTATTTTTTAAGTTTTACAATTTTTTTTTCTAACTATTCAAGATTAAATTATTGATTTTTTCACATGAAGACGTTGGATGCATTCAACCTATGGGTTCCTCCTATATTTAGTGTGCGAGAGAACCACATCAAGCACTAGAAGGAGTATAGGCTACTATAGGAGGACAAGAGGTCTTGCAAGATCTCAATGTGTCCGAGACTCTTGCAGAGGTCGAGCGACACATGGAGGGGTTGACCCAGGGTATAGTCGAGACTAGAGTCGACCATATCCCTATGAGACTGCAACATCATAATATTGGCATGACTGGTTGTATCAGCTGGCTAATGTGCAAGATGGCTCACACAGTGGCTTGCTGTCATGAGCATCACGATTAGTCTACTACGAGGCTTATATATATAACCATATTTTTACTGCATGTATATTTTTTTATTTGACAGGTCGTGTGGCCATATGTGTCTCAGGCACAAATGTTTTTAAAACCAAACTTTGATATATATAGCTATCTATCTATCGTCATTTCTTATATTTTCTATTATCTCATTCAATGCATGTGATGTGATTTGAATTAAATTTACATGTGTCGCAAATGTCTATCTAAAACATGATTTGCTAATGCATTTGTCAATGTGTTTAGATGTCTAGAAATGTGTTGATATTGGATATAATCAAAGTATCTTTCCAAAAGGCGAACCCTTAAGAACATATGAAGCATAATTGGACACCTAACTGAATATACATTAGTCAACTGTAGTACTACAAGTCGTGAGTCAAGTCTAATAAATATACAACAAATACCATGGGAAATAGCATTAGGCAATAATTTGATCGCCATGCTATACTCAACGATATTATTTGTAGAGTGATTGATACAAATCCCTTGTAAACTCACTAGCTCACCATTCAGAGCATATATAACACATGTCACGAAAGAAATATTATGAATGTTATGAATAGCACCATCAACATAACAAACATATGGTTGAAGGGATGTTGACATCTCCAAACCATATATAAAAAGAATTAATAGAAACCATAAGAAACTCTGAAGGGAATCACACTGTAAACACACTCAACACACCTATATACAACATCTGCACAATGAACTACACAGAAACACTCAAGCATCATATCCTTTAAGGTACAATTCATTTCTAGGCTACGTTAATGGAACTCCATCAAAATCAACAAGCTTGTAGGTCTATTTAGAAAGAACAGGATTAACAATATATGGGCCTAGCCACATTGGCTTGAACTTCCCCACTCCCAACTTTTCAGACTCGGTCATATAGCAAGACAAAGTCACCTTATGAGAAGACATGAGGCTTGACACTCTTGTCATATTGTGCTTTAATGCATTTCTTGTGACCTTCATTAGCCATCGAGGCATCATGTCAGGTTTCATCTAAGTGCATCAGATGTAAGAGACACTCTTCTTCTACAGAAGTGGTAGGGAGGGGCTTAGCAACAGGTCTCAAAGACAGAGTTTCACACTCAATAGGGAGGACTTCTTTCAGACCATGTACTAATTGAAATGGTGTAAACCTGGTGCCAGTCCTAACAAAAGTTCAATATGCCCACAAGGCTATACAAAGGATAAGGTTCCAGTTTGATTTGTGGACCCCTATCATAAGTTGAAGCATTGTTTTCAAAACTTTACTGATGGCCTCAAATTTCCCATTCCGATGAGGGTAATAAGGAGTTGAACTCTCATGGGAGAGACCCAACTTAACTGTCATTTCAGACATCATGTGGTTACGAAATTTTTTCCTATGATCTATAACTATAGCTTGTGGTACACCAAACCTTGCAATGACATGATTGAATAAAATTAAATCACTTGTTTCACCCATGTTATTGTATGTAGGCATTTCCTTGGCTCACTTAGTAAAATAGTCAACTACTACAATGATATATCCATTCCCCTCGGTCGAATAAGGGTTACATGTCATGAAATGAATGCCCCATTTCACAAATGGTCCAAAAATGATAACAGGGTGTAAAGGAGCAGGTGGATCATGGGTTTTATGATCATATATCTAGTAGGGATGACACTTTTGAACCACAAGAATGCAGTATCGTAACATAGAAGGCCAAAAGTAGCCAGTATGAAAAATCTTCTGTGCGATGGCATAACCAGACATATGACCAAACCATGCCCCATAATGGAACTCATTCAATACTTTCTTGGCCTCCTCATGTGTGAGGAACCTTCAGAAAATCATATTGATAACATGATGATAGAGGGTGTCCCTGATTATAATATAGTTTTTTTCTTGATATCAGATACGCTATTGATAAGAGTGAGAGGTATCCGACTGGAAAGTATGGGTTTAGAGATATATGATAATGTCTCCATATCAAAGGTTAGATGACGTGATCAGGAACAACGACTTGTTCGAAATATAATCACCAGACATTGTTTCAGTTTCAGCAGTGGGAAGGTCACAACTTAGCTTAAAAAAACCAAGGATTTCTTCGACTTAGATTTGATGAAATCCAAGTCGAACTTCTGAAGCATGACAATCCACTGGGATTACTTCCCCCCCAACAATTTTCATGAAAAGATGTATGTCATGGGTTTGCAATTGGAAACAATAATAGTTTTATGGAGAAGGATATAATGGCAAAACCTTTGGACAACTTGGATAGCCACCAAAGCTAACTTTTCGACATGAGTATATTTGATCTCAGTGTCATTCAAGTTTCAACTCAAATAATAAATAGGATGTTTAGTCTCTATATCATCATCTTCTACCAATAGCATAGTGATGGTAGTAACTGTAGCGGTGAGGTACAGGAAGTAATCATGTTAGTAATTTGGGGAATACAACAAGGATGCCCAAATTATAACATTTTTCAAGGAATCGAACTCCTTTTGAGTTGTGTCATCCCAATGGAAGGGAACTCATTTCTTTAACAAGTGAGTAAATCCTTTGGTCATTTCGGCATAGTTGGGAATGAACCTTCGAAGAAAGTTATCCTTCCACTGGAGTCGTTGAAGCTGAAGAAGGGAAGAAGGAGCACACATATCTATGATTGCCTGGACTTTCATTGAGTCAATACGAATTCCATGTTTTGATACAACAAAACTGAGAATTCGACCAGAGCTACCACAAAACACACACTTGTGTGGATTGAACCTAATTTTATAGTGTCGACAACGTAAAAACATAACCCTAAGGTGCATCGGATGATCAACACTAAGTTTCGAGTGAGCATGAAGGTCGTATGATATGTTTTATGTTGTGGAAGGCATAATTCATTTCCCTCTAAAACTTAGCCCCAACATTTTTCAATCCGAAAGGGAGCTTTCGATATGGAAATATGCACCAAGTACAAATAAATGCAATTTTATGTTGGTCCGCCGGGAGAATGCTGATTTGATTGTATCTGGAAAAAACATTCATAAATGAAGATATTTCACAACCAACACAATCATCAAAAATATGGTTGATGAATGGGGTAGGATCATTATCCTTAGGGCAAGCACGATTAATGTCCTAATAATCAACACACGCATGAATTGTTACCGGTTTCTTCATGACATGAAAAATGTTTGACACCCAATCAGTTAAAGGTAGTAGGTAGATGAAACGAACGCATAGAAGTTTTTCAACTTCAGCTTTAATAGCGACAACATTCTTGGGATGGACCAGACAGAGGCACACTTGAACTGGCTTAGCATTAGGATACGTCTTAATTTCATGTACAATGATGATTGGGTCGATACCTAAAATATCGTCATAAGACCACGCGAAAAAGCCTCAAAACTCTTAGAAAATGGATTTATAGCTCTTGATCTCATCGGGAGAGAAAGACGCACTGATATGTAGGTTCTCAACAATGTCGAGTTTGATCGAAATGTTAAGAGGGATAGTCTCTTAAATTTTCAAAAAATTATTGTCAGAATCGATACCATGGATGGATATGGAATTCAAAGATGTCTCAATGATATTGGGTCGATATAGTTCAATTATATTATCCTAGAAGAAATCTGGCAAGGACGAACGATGACGATGATCATCCTAGGACGCATCATACAGTGTCATGATATCCATGATTCTCTCATCAATATAAAATGTATGAGAGAAGGAACCTGAGGATGTGCCATAATATAAGGAACGGTAAACCCAATTGATCGAAGAGAAGAGAGTAGAGTGCACCTCACAGGTCGAATAGATGGCTTCATAGTCGAGCTCAATGGGACTAAGCAACATGTGGTCACCAAAAGTGTCAATATTGGACTCATTTGACACTACCCACAGATTAGATGGAGTAGTACAAGAAGATACCATGCTGACATGGGCAACTGGATTAGAGTTGTTGGGAGAAGGAGGGGGTTAGAGAAAAGGTTCCCATGAGGGAAGAATCCTTAAGAAATCCTACCCTCACATTCTGATATGGGTGTGGGTTTTCTCCCACAAGAAGGACACTTCTAGTAACTTGAGAATTGGTGGCAAAGAAAGTGAACTGATCAATGGCTACTATACCTCCCTTATGAGGGAAATCAATCATCCTAAAATATGTCAAAACAACAACAACCATAGAATAAACCCACGTATGACCAAGTAGAAGATTATAATCTAGTGGTTTGTCGATGACCTCGACTTCTACTGCTATTGTCTTGCAACCTAAATCTACTTGTAACGAATTCAAAATTCCACAAGGCTTGAAGCCTATTTTTTCAAAATCCTTTAGAGTAGTCAATGATAGATTCAATTGGGGAAAACCATTGGCCTTCCATCAAGCCATGGGCATGATACAGGTTGAGTCTCCTTCATCCACAATGCAACGATGGATATTATTAACATGAATAACAACTTGAATCATGAAAGATAATTGTGCTAGAAGTCAAGGCATATGATTCTCATGGTTAGAAAATACTAGATTGGAATCCGAAGGATCAATACATCCAATTGCAAAAAGAAAAGCCTTCTTTTGGGTGAGGAAATTTTGCAACACCTTAAGAGTTGACATAGCCGAGGGATCCTGAGCCATACCCTCAATTATGTTATAATTCTAAGTGACTCTCGCATGAGGACTAAATGTAGATTTATGAATAACACCTTTGGGAGGCTTAATTGTCAATTCGATAAGAAACACATTTGGAGGAATATTTTATGGAGATGTAGTCGAACTAGCAGGTTGATCAGTAGGCTAACCATTCGAAGGATTCACATTACCGTAGTATTTACTTCGAGTGGCCACCATAACATCATTTTTTGGCTTAGTAGAGGAAAGAATCAAGCCCAAGTTAGAGGAAGCGGGATCCCGGGCAACCATATTGGTCTCCTAATTTGGAAACAGATCTCTCAACATAGCAAGTGCAACAAATGATTTAAGGTATTGATTCACTTTCACCTGGTGTGGACAATCACGAGTGAAACTCTCCTTGTTACAAATAAAAAATGGATAACAAGGTTTCCGATTTTCTTCAGAATAATAATTTCTTTGTTTATCCTACAGGGGATTATCTTTCTTCTTTTTACCCTTTTCTTTCTTCTTACTTCTTGGTTGCTGAGATTTTCCTTTGGAAGATTGAACGACATTGATCTTGGAAGCACAAGCGAGAGGAGTGGTGGAAGTAGGTATTTGTGAAGCCACATCAAGAGTCGAACCAGATGGTTTACTCGTTGAATGCTGGTTGGTAGAACCAACCACGCCATCGACGACATGTGATTCTTTACTAGGAGGTTAAGGAAAAATATTGTAAGGTCATGAATAATTTGGTATTTTATCATAGAGCATGCCAAATTGGGTATAAATAAGATCCAAATACTTGGCACGAGGAATTACCTGCTCTTGGGTCACAAATCCACCCTTAACGACATCTTTTGTGATGGCTGACAACAAAGACTTAATGAACCATTCATCTAACAATTGGTTAGGAACACAAGTTTGAACCAAATGATGATGACATCACCACTCATGAATGTGATATGAAATGTGAGTGGCACTGGTTTTTTTGAAACTGGCTAAAAGTTTAGTTCTAGTCTCATATTGGGTGGGTAACTAGAAATGTGTTAGGAAGATGGTAGCCAAGGTGTTGAAATTATCAAACGAAGCTCGTGGTAGTTCAATATACCATTTTTTTGTCGTACCAATGAGTGTGAGCTAGAAATGATGCAAATGAATAGAGTTATCATTGAGAGAATTCAAAGAACACCATAAATGATAAGTCATCACATGTGTATATGGTTGTTCTCTATGATTTCCATTGAATTTAGGTATATCACTGGGCAATTTTGTGGGAATAACCAGCCACCAAGGAGAATGAGCAATGAGATCATTGGTGCGATTAGTCAGTTCTGATAACTCGAGAGTTGTTATGAATGGGAACTGCCCGTTGAGGTCTGGTGGAGGATGCCGTGGGTAAGAGGGGATGGCCTAAGAAATAGGTACATATGTTCTAGGATAGGGAGGATTTTGATAACTAGAATACACATAACCTTACTTCCAAGCTCCAGGGTAACCTTGTAAAGGTTGAAATGGCTGGGTTTCTATTTGTTGACAGTAAGGCATTTGAGAAATGACTGGTTTTCGATTTGTTGACAGTAAGGCATTTGAGGTATACCTTGACATGATACTATTGCCCTATGGGATTTTGCATCATCCCAACATAAGGTTGGTTAGGTTGTGCCTGTGTCATACCATATACATTATGACCCACTTGAATTTGAGGAATGGTCTAACCAAGTAGTTATGATTGTAAGTTACCTTGAAAAGGTTGGGTCTACACTACTTGTGAAGCACCAAATACTAGTGGAATAGGTTGAGTTAAAGATGCAACTTGTAAAGTTTGGCTTAAATTTACTTGATCTTGAATAGGTTGAGATATAGGTTGATGAACAAGGATCTAATATGTAGGTGGAACAGGTTGAGAAATTAAAGATGAAGCCACAGTTGAACCAGGTTGTACATCCGTGGTGGGTTTCCAAACATTAGCAGCCATTCCTAAATGTGGAGGACTCATATGAGGTTGAGCACTAACTTGAGGGGATGGAAATATCCCTACAATAGGTTTCCCCCTTACTGAAAGAGGAGGGTTATACGAATGAAATTCCCCCCCAAGAGGAGGGTTCCCAATAAGAGGTGGATTGGGCTATTGTAGGTGTCCATCCACACTAACATACGGACCAACCTACTACTGAACCATAAGAGTGGATGGAGGAGGATGAAAACACTGTGTAGGCTCATCAAAGAATTTCCAAATGGAATTCTAGATGTAGATGACATGGGAGAGGTCCATGGACTAGATGTTGCGCTAGAAAAGGTACCATACAAAGATTGGTAACCAGGCAGGATAAACAGGCCACCATACAAATGTGTCTCTGTGGCGATATTACAAACATGGATGAAGTTGAAACATGGGTTGTCTTGGTCATGGTAGTAGATATAGGCTAAGAAAGTAGAACAAATTAAGTCATGGTTAATTGTCTCAAAGAGGGTTATCAAGGGAAACTCAAAGGTGAGTTGAAAGGAAAAGAACTAGGAAAGGGAGCATGTGATGGAGTATGAGGAGAAGGAAAATGATGGGCCTGATAAAAATGAGCTCCTAATCGAATAGGAGAGGAGAGTTAAGGCTCTTCCCTAGGAATCTCTTCGATACTTACAAGACCAGGTGGAAGTAGTTCATTTTCGGGTCTAAGATATATAGGTTGTAGGGAGTCTAAGATAGAGGAAGAGAAGAGGAAGGTCCTAAAATAATAGGTGTAGATAACTAAGGTTCCATAGGTTGTATAACCCGAAGTTGTGTTGTTTATGATTCAATATAGTTAGGTTCAATAGCCTCAGGCAATAAGATTTTAGGTGCTTATGTTTTGACCGTGTTAGACTCACCAACCAATGGAGAAGTAATCTCAGGTTTAGTACTCAGATGAAAAGATGATTCTAGTGGATCTATTTCAGGTGGAGGACTAGAAGTAGTAGTTTCTGAAGTACTAAATTCGGCAGTATACATATTTTTGTGCTTTTGATGATGGTTAGGAGTTGCCTCAGGTGGAAGAGAAGGCATATTTTTCATTCTACATGAATGACAGAGTGTAGGGTGTTCTTCTTCCACGTTGGTTTAATAAATTTTAAAAACTTAACAACAAAAATAAATCAAAGAGGTTAATCTAGGCATAAAGGTTTACCAAGCAACTGTGAACTATAATATATCACCTTGGAGAAGCAAGGATTTACGTACAAGCAGACAATCTCCCCAAATGTTGTGTTTGGTGTATTACAATATACAAGGCAACCGACTTAGTTACCTAAGGTGAGGATAGAAACCTATGGTGGACTTCCAAAATATAATCGATGGTATGTGGAAGTGCATTCTATGGTAGTGTTGTCTAATGTGTAATCGTATGATGAGAGCATTCCCATATACTTTTCATGCATGGATCACCATCGAATATACCTAGAGGTATGTGGAGAATGACCTGGTACACTTACATATGTGGAACGAGATATCACCCCTAGAATGAAACACTGGCAAAAAATGGCAGCTTCTATGTTTATAGATGTCGGAACACGTCTCTTGCCTAGAACTCTAGATGTTTGCATTAATTTTTCAAATGATCCTTAAGATTGATTAAATAAATTTTGAAGTTTATCTTGAATTATGTTTCAATTTTCAAGGCTCACCGCAAATTTCACCTGGATATCCTAAAGATGCAATCTATCTTGAAAAAACGAAATATTATTTTCAATGAAAATATATGTACATGAGGGAAGAGAACAAAGAATGATGCAACAAACAAGTTTTTAAAATCAATTCTCCTAATGCAATTGTTCCAAATTCCAATTTCACACACAAAACCCTAAATGCAATGAAAATGCATAATATTTTTATTTTCGATCTACTAAAATTTCAGATGAAAACTAAGATATATGTCGAATCACTAATAAAAACACTATTTAGAACAATGATTGAAACACCAATTATTTCAAGGAATCAATGATCAAGCAATCAATTTGCTAATGACCTAATTGACAATAATAAAGAAAAATCCAAACAAATTCTTATCAAAGGAAACCAAAACCAAAATCAAACAAGATGAAGGATTTTCTGAGACCAAGGTACACTCAGGGACATAAGGAGAACCAACTGGAACAAAGAAAATCATAGAGAAAAGAAAAAAATGGCATTTTTTTGCATTAAACAAGGTTCAACACAGGTGATGAAAGGCAACCAATGCTCTGCATCAATAGGTGCAGAGAAGGCCAGGGAGCACTGCAATGCTCTGTCTCCAAACCAGGGGGAGTGTTGATCACGATTGGGCCAAGTTCTGACACAAAAAAAACCAAATTAAGCTCAATGAAGGGTATTCCTAGGGTCAATCCAGACTGATTTAGGTTATGAAGTTTTATTCAAGAGGTGATACAAAGGATAAGGTCAAGGAAAAGAATAAGGGAAAGAAATGATCCCCAGTGGAGTCGCCAAGTTTTTATGAAAAATTTATGATTGTGGATAAACGTATATTCCCTAGACCTAGTGGATTGGTCTAGAACAACATAAGGAAAATAATGTAAAGTTTCCCTTAGAGAAATTGAAGAATGGAAAGAGGCTTACTTTGAATCTATCGCAAGATTTACTTTCCTTCTAGCTTGTAAGCTCCAATTGTAGCTCTGATTATTATAATTATAGACTGCATACACATTCACAACAAGCCAAAGAACCACAACATCTATGTAGCATAATTCAATTACTCTATTCAATGGATCAACAAAGCATTGAAATACATGAATGTGAAAGTAACATAACACATATAGGAAAATGGTATACTCTTTGTATTAATATAAATATGAGAGAGTTTACAACCAAGAATAGTATTTGATCTTGTAGATATCTCCCAAAGTTGGCTTGTCATTCCTTGTCACAAAGAACACCTCAATGTCACCCTAATGCATGATGATAATGACTCTCTTAGATTCAAGGTAAAAGCACGAGGGCATGATCAATCTCCAAATCCAACCCTGATGTTGTAGATGGTAGTAAATTTATAGGAGAGGGATAATAGTTTAGGATTTCTTATCCATTTACCAATATAGGCTAGAGATCCACTTAATATGGGAGGATGAGCTTGAGGGATAAGAGGTGAAATATCCATGGTAGGATCAGATAGGTTTCGAACTTCATATCCAAGGTAAATGGTTAAAACAACCCCTGGAAGATTTTGGAAGAGGAAGCTTCTAGATTCTTTTTAATTTTCTTGAATTTCTAGAATCAACGCACCCTAAGCAAGGGACAAGTTGTTGCTAATCAACATTGGTGCAGAATGGAGCAAACTGTTGCTGAACGTAGGTCTCTAAAGGCTTCGGGTGTGCTGGGCCGTAAAACCACTGATTTGAAGCAGTTAGACCTACAAACTTAGGTATTTGGAAAGGTCATGCTTAGGGCTTTGTGTAGGAATAATGACAACATGTTCATGGATGGTGATTGATCTGATTTGTAGGCCTATTGACCCAGATGTGACAAAATGGCCTATAACACTACTTATTTAGCTAATGATGTAGCATAGGTATTCATCAGAGATGTAGTGAGGTTTCATGTTGTTTCGAAGAATATTTTGTGAGAGAGGGATGCCAAGTTCACTTTTAGATTCTGGAAAAGAGTTGTTTGCAGGTTTGCATATAGAGTTGGCCTTCAACACAACTTATCATCTATAGATCGATGGATAAATGGAGAGGATCAATAGGATTATGGAGGACATGTTGAGAATGTACATCATGGACCAGAAGAAAAAGTGGGAAGAGTATCTTCCACTAGTAGAGTTTTCTTACAACAATGGGTATCAGGAGTCACTGAGGATGAGTCCGTTTTAGGCACTGTATCGGTGGAGTTGCAATAATCCTATTAATTGGAGTGATCCAGTGAATAGGGTGTTGATAGGACCAGACATGTTGGGAGAGATGGAATAGGAAATGAGAATTATCAAGAAGAATCTATAGGTAGCATAGGATAGGCTGGAAATTTATGTAGATAAACGCAGGTTGTTTAAGGTATTTTTGGTTGGGGAACATGTGTACTTGTGCATCAAGCCCAAGAAGAGATCCTTGAGGATTTGGTAATGTGTGAAGTTGGCAACTTGGTATTTTTGGACTTTAGGGATCCTTGAGAGGATTGGAACAGTGGCCTACATACTTGCATTGCCTTCGATAGTGAAATTCCATGATGTTTTCCATGTTTCATTGCTTAAAAGATGTGTAAATGATGTTGATCATGTTACTGATTGGTATGTATTGCAGGTGGAGACAGAAGGAGAATTCAAGCTAGAACCTTAGTGTATTTTGCAGAGAAATATGCTCATGTTTCAGAACCGAGCAATCGAGCAAGTTAAAGTGCAGTGGAAGCACTTTGGGCTTGATGAAGCTACATGGGAGATGACTGATCAAATGAGGGTTATTTATCCTTCTCTTTTCGTTGGATGAGCATATCTCTTTTGGTATATGTTTTGGCATGGTGTTTTGGTATATGTATATATGTATATGGATGTAAATGTCTCCATGAGTTGTGTTATAAAGCTCCAATAAGTGGTATGGTTTTCATGTTGTTATGTTTATCATGTTGGTTTTTTTTCTAGCAAGTTGATCATTGTAAATACTACATTGAGCTACGTTATAAATCTCCATGGGTAGTATGTTTTTCTTTTCAATGGTCTTGCTAGTTGTAAGTGTCATTGAACATCGAGGGTGGTTCCCCTAAGGGAGAGGGGTTTGTAATAGCCCCAAGTTAAAATCCAAGTAATAAAGTTAATAAAGGAAAAATAAGACCAAGGTCATGGGACACTTATTCCAAGTTGAATGTTGGGAAAAACATCCTAGTGGGTGTTCATTTGGTTTATTATGGATAAGGAAATTGACAAAGGCAATGGAAAAGGCAAAAGAGGCATTTATTGGCATTTTATTTATGAAAATAAAGGAAATTAGGAGAAAAGGAAGGTGAAAGGTCACAGGTTGCATGTGAGGAGGAAAATGAAGGAAAATAATTGAAATTGAAGAAAATAGAGGCATCATTGATAAAAAGGCTTCTAAGGATCAGTTCACAACCTTTTTGTCAATTTAGTTTTGGAGCTCTCTCTTTATTCTCTCTTCGTCTCATACTCTCACACACTTAGAGTATTCTTAGAGAACTTTAGCATTGGAGGAAGGAAGGAAAATGAAGGACAAGAAAACAAAGGGAAGGAAAGATCAAGCAAGGAAGATCGAGATCAAGTGACTAAAGTTGGATTACTTGCAGGTATCGAGTTGCATGTATGATTTCCTTGCTAGTTTTTGCATCCATGGAACATGCATGTGTGTATTTGGTTCTCTTATTTTCATTGGCATGTGTTTTTCCAAGTGTGACAATGATTTTTAGCCTTGCCTTTCCATTTCCAGATAACCATAGTGTGATGGGGTTTCTCTTACTTGGTTGAGCTCGATTGCCAGATGGCATCGAAACTAAGTGGGGTGGTCTTAGGAAAAAGCACAAGGCCTCGGAATCCCTTGACCGGTAATGGTGGGATACATGGTAAAGCTTGGTTGTGAATACCCTTGTTGGGCGTAGGAATCCCTTAACGGTAATGGTGGGATACACGGTAAATCCTAGATGGTGGAGCCTTGTTGGGTCAAGGAATCCCTTGACCGGTAATGGCATGATACATGGTAAAGTATAGAGGTTGGAGATATAAAAATTCATCACGGTTTAGGTGGAGAGATATTGAGGCATCCATGCTTGTTTAGGGCCTATTGATCCCTTGACTAGTATATGGTGAGATTGTGGTATAGCTTGTAGTGTATGTTTATTATTTTGGCCTAGGAATCCCTTAGAGAGATACATAGTAAAGCCTGAGGAAGCCTCAATTCGTTTTGTTGCGATTTCTACATTCATGTTTGGAATATGGCATGGGGGTGATTGGCTGAAAGATTTGGTTCAGCCCAATCTATGGTCGGGGGGTACATGGAAGTACCTGGCTTGGTTGGATTTTGCATATGTTAATAAGATATCTTTTCCTCTTGTGTATTATGTGTAAATGTGTTTGTTATTATGTGATTATAATTGTTGTTCTATCGTTGTTGATTTATTGGTTTTATGTTGGTTATAAGCATGGTTTATGATAGACTTGAGTTATGGCTCTCATCATGTTTTGATTAGTAAATTCAATGTTAATGAATGTATGGCCTAATAGATGATAATGAAACTATCATGAGAGGGCATCAAACCTTCTTGAAAAATCTCATATAAGTATGAAGTCCCTATGTTCAGATCTAGTGTTATGACTTCTAGATTACATGTTCATGATGTGTTTGACGAAATGTTTAACATGGATAGGCCTTGTCAGGTTAGGTCGTTGTTCAAGTTTTGCATTATAGGCCTTGTCATCTTGTTATTCATCGTTTATATAAGTTTCATGAAGTTATGCACAGAGGCCTAAGTCCTAGCCATGAAAAAGTGTCTAAGAACGTAGAAATTCCTTGTAGATTCAAACTACAAATTGTAATATGATAAACCAATTGACTTTAATATACTCTACTCATCAGTAGCAAAATTAATTGATCAATGAAATCATGAAGCATATAAAAGTAAGAATTTAATCAACACATTACATAATAATTTCCTGGTGAAATTCACCACCTAAAACCCCTTCTATCTATATATTGCATTAATAATAAAATATGAGAAGATTACAATGCTTTTCTCAAGCCCGAGCAACCTCTGCACTATCTCTATCTATCTCACTGCTTCCTAGGCAAGCCTAGGATGAATACAATATGCTTTGCTCAACCTTGATCTCAACCTGCACAATTATTTTCTATCCTCTGCTTGACTGACTGCCTTTGGCCAATACTTAGCCAAATTCCTTGCCTTCCAAGCTACTACTTCCTTTCCCTCACAAGCTCCACGCAAAAACTTGTGCTTCCTATTTCTTGGTATCACCAAATTGTGCTCACTAAAACAATGATTAAACTTGTGCCTTCATTCCTCCTTTTAAAGGCAATTCGAATGGTTAAAATTAGTGAGTTTTCTAATTAAGGAATGATTTATTTTAGGCCTTCTTCTGATTCCATGCACCATCTACTTAATTTATATGATTTTACAATTGATAATACATTGTCCCTGAACTTCAATATCAATTGGGTCTTTCTCTGATCTAACATGCATGGGTTAATTATGAGTGAATCTTCAGTTTACTTGTTGATCACTGCAGGAAGCACAACATTGCACTTCAAGCAACACCCCATTGTTTGACAAGAAACACCCCACTACTGTAGGTTACAACCCACTACTACAGGTTACACCCCACTACTATAGGTTACAACCTACTATTGCAGGTTACACCCCACTACTGTACCTGCCACTAATTCCTCCATCAGTTGGAACTAGTTTAACTGAATTTAACTCAGTTAGACGGAATTAAATAATTACAACTCAAAATAAACTTAACTAGTGCTCCTAATTATAGGAGACACTCTACATGACTCTAGTTAGACCCTCAACTCGAATTAACTGAGCTAACTAAATCAAATTAACTTAGTTAACTATTAAAATTTGTCATAAGATGTGGAATTACAATTTTATTCCCAATTTAATTCAAGGACAAATTAAATTAGGTTTTTTCTTGGATGTTATTTTAACATTTCTTGTTGCCATTTTCAACATAGAATTTGGGGTCACTGGCACAAAACTCCTTGAAAAAGGTTGCAATCGCATGGAGGCCTTGTTGTTGGACTGACTGGAGGGTCTCAATCACATAGAGGGCTTGTCATGGAGGTGACTGGGGGTCTAGTTCAATCAAGAAGAAAGTTCTCTCAGGGGTTGAACACCTGGAGGGGTTGGTTGGCTCTTGAAGTTTTTGTAGCTCATGAGGAAGGTCAGTTTGGTTTTGGTTTTTCGATTCCATTTCCTTAATTGTACCTGTGGAGTTGAATCATATCATAATAACTCTTTATCACATGTTTACCCTAGTGGACTGGTTTTCTTGGGTAAATGCGAGAGCATAACACATAAAACACATACACACAAAGATTTTCCCCTGGATCCAAAAACCAAGACTACCATCTTGATTTTTCATTATGTTCCTTTCAATGTTACAATACATATTTATACATGTCGAAGCATCCAATACCATGGACCGAAAACCATCGCGTCCAAAACCATGTGTGAAAAACATGCACAAAACCATAGGTAGGTCCACCCAACCTAATATAGGGTCCAAAACCAAAATTTTCCAGGCGCTGCCCCAAACCCCATAGAGTCGGGTTACCTACACCCCTAAAACCCCCTGTGACTCCCCCCTCTACGCAATCTGCACAACGAAGGGGGGGCTCTGCATGGGCTAGTTGTGGAAAGAATATAACACAACCCAACAAGAGGAGGGTGTTACAAAATTAAATGGTTATTTTTCAACTGATTTGTCACATGTTTGGTTTTCATTCAATGGAAAACCACATCAAATTAAAGTTGAATGAGAAAATCACATGAAGAACATTGTCACTAACATTAATGGTGAAAACCAACTTTTATATTTTACAAATAATATTATTGGAAAACTATTTTGTGGATTCCTTTTTCGTAAAATTTTCCACACAAATTTCTCCTTATCCCTAGCCATATTTTTATTCGGAAATTGAATTTTTTCCCAAACAAATACTTCATGTTGTATAATGTTTTTGGATAATAGTCTCAATAACCAATTGTGGATGCTTTATTTTTATGGATCAAAATCTAATGACAATGCATATGCAAGTTGTACCTTATAGAGTCCCAATGGGGAGAAAATTATGCTAACTTGTAGGCTGGAATTTCAATGTTTGAATAATGTAGTTGAATATGAAGCATTAATACAAGGCCTAACGAAAGAAATAAGCATGAATGTGAAAAACATCCAAGTCTTTGGAGATTTTGAAATCGTAATTAGAAAAGTAAGGAATACAATACATTGTGTTTCTAACCATTTAAAAAATTGTCAATAGTTAGTTTGGGACTTGATTTGTAATTTCTCAGCACTCAGCATTACTCCTATTCCTAGATTGAAGAATGTTGGTGTGAACTTCTTAGCCAATGCCGCTTCTAAATGAATACAACCTGAAGATTTTAGCTCATATAGGTTCTCAATAGAGATTAATTTTAGACCCTATGTTCCCAACAATGTATCAAACTGGAGAGTTTTTAATGATGATGAATACATCATAAATGTTCTCACTTCCGAGGGAACTTATGATGATGTTATCATCGATGAGGACTCTCATGATAAAAAAATTAAACATATCATCCAAAAGCGATAAGATTAAATTAGAAAAAAATTCCTAGATCTATGGTTAAGTTAGAAGACTTTTATAACCGTAAGGATAGATTCAAAATGCCTATCAATTGCAAAATGAATGGCTCTACCATGATATTTGAAATAATTAATTTAGGTATTGAGAAGAATCCACAAATATTAAGTTAGGCCTAGTTTGTTCACCTTATGATATAAATGATTTTATAAATATTCTAGGATAATATAAAGATGTGTTCACCTGGTCATATGATGATGGTACGACTTATGACACATCTATTATTCAACATACAATACCAATGTTGTTCGATGTAAAACCGGTTCAACAAAAATTAAGAAAGATCCATCCAAAGCTAGAAGCCCATATTAAAACTAACTTGAATAAGCTTTTAAGGAAAAAAAAATATTTTTTCTCGTCAGACATTCAAAGTGGGTTTCAAATCTAGTTCCAGTAAGAAATAAAAATGGAGATATTAGAATATGTATCGATTTCATAAAACTCAATAAGGCATCTAAGAAAATATAATTTTCCGTTACATATTATGGAACATATTCTTCAATCAATGGTTGGATCTAAATTGATGACATTCTTGGATGATATTTCTAGCTAATATTAAATTTTAATAGATTTGAATGATATGCTAAAAACAACATTATGGACTAAAAGGGGCACTTTTGCTTGCCAGAAAATGCCATTCGAGTTAATTATTGCTAAAGAAAACTTACAAAGATCCATGGATATTGCATTTAAAGGGTTGATAAAAAATCTATTGTAAGGCTATTTGGATCATATTACAATTTATTCCAAGAAATGATATGAAAATGTTCATCCTTTAAAACAAATTTTTGAAAGATGTAAGAAATGTGAAATTTTTTTAAATCCTAAGAAATCATTCTTTGCATTAGAAGAGGTAAAATTATTATGATTTATTGTTTCCAAAGATGAGATTGTTATAGAACCACGTAGAGTCAAGGCTATCTCTGAAATTCCACTTTCGCATAATAAAAAATCCATGCAATCCTTTCTAGGAAAAAATCATTTTGTTTGGCACTTTGTTCCCAGTTTCTCTCAGATTGTGTTGCCTTTCCAAAATGTGATAAAGAAAAATGTAACTTTTAAGTGGAATTCTATAAAAAAATAAACTTTTGATTCTATTAAGCAGGCCATTATGAAAGATCTCGCCTTGTTTTCTCTTGAATTTAGTAAAGAATTTATTATTTACACTTCTTCCTATGATCAGTTGTATGTAGCTATTCTTACATAGAAAAATGATCAGGGCACTAAAGTACCTATATCTTTTACTAGTTCAAGATTTCAAGGTGTAGGAATCAATTATACAGATGTTGAAAAATAAGCATATGTAGTTTTCAAGTCCATTAAGCATTTTAAACCATTTCTTCTAAAATCTAATATGCAGGTAATAGTTATGTATTTTGTAGTTTGAAATTTACTGGTTCAAAAGGATCTTGGAGAAAATGAGGTCCATTGCGTCATAGCACTTCAGGGGTATGATCTCAAAATAAAACCTTCTAACATCATCTAAAGTCAAGTTTTGTGTAGATTGGTTACATAATTATTAGATTCTGATATAATTTATGAAGATTGGGAACTTAAGAATGCTTCTTAGTCCTTGCCTCAACATCGGGAAACCACCCGGTCGGGAACTTGAATACCGTTCCTTTTCCATTTGGGATAGCGGTTCCGACTGGGGATATAAGGACCAATTTCCGTTTCAAATATATGACGGAGTTTTGGGTGTGATGTAGTTGAGGTGAAAGCTATTTGATAGAGTAAATATGAAAGTAAATAAATAAATAAATAAATAAATATATATATATATATTATCTATCTATCTAATTCTCAAGATATAACTAACTTTACATATGTGATTTCATAAAGATTTCTTTATAAATGAAAGACAATATAGATCATCAAACATGTAAAAGAGTTCAAGCAAATTAAAGATAATTAAATTGATTAAATAGTTAATCAATTTAATTACTAAGCACATATCACGTAAAAATTATACCATTTCATACATACAACTAAAGATAACAAGTAATACACTTTTCAATAGTGAAACAATGCTTAATTGACTTGTGATATTGTATATAATAAAACAATGATAAAATTTAACTAACTTTCAAACATAAAACATAGAATTAATAAAAGATAATAGTACCACATACATAAATGCTCCGCTTATGGAAGAAGACAAACTCTAGCCCAACCATTCTATTAAAATTATCAAATAAATACAAAAGTGCAATTTCCTTAAGTCTTCTTACAAAAATTCTAAACCCCTTCTCTAAAAACATGAGAGGGTATTTATAAATAAATTCATACTATCAAAATATTGCATATATTGCTAAGGAGGTTGAAACAAATACTCCTCAAAATAGGGAACAAAAGGATAAAAATAGCTTATGTTTTAACAAAAAACTAAAGATGGGAAGTCGACTACTCTCTTATTTGCTCTCGTAACCTATAAATAGCTTCCATTGGATTCAATTTCAAGGGATGAGCTAGCTTGATCCACAAATGTCATGTAAACAAGTCATCTGAAAGAGGTGGGAGCATGTATTCAGTTGCATTAACAAGGCTGCAAATAACTAACCATTGTCCATAGGGCTTTACCAAAAATTGTTGATGATATTCAAGATTTAACTTAGATAATTTATTGATGCTACCTTCATTTTCCTTTGATTTGTTATGCCAATGCTCTATGAGTGTTTGAGTATCTAGCAAGCATTCTCCTGGGAACTAAGTAATAAGATTAGCATCTGTAAGACTTTCTCTAACAATTTTTGTAATTTGTCCTGCTAAGTCTCTTGCTTCATAAATTTCTCCTTCAGCGTGCTTCATTCTAATATCCCAATCTCTGAAAAGAAGATATTTGTATGATTCTCATATTTTGGGAAGATTTTCTTTTATTACATCTAAATTTTCCTTCCAAGTGATGAAATCAGAAATATTGTTGTAGATATCTTCGTAGTATGTTCTTAATTCAGATATTTGATCAGTCAATGAGTCACTATTTTTGCAGAGGTCATTGATGATCTTTAACTTCCTACAGAAGTTTATTTGTTGTTGTACGAGGAGAGCATTGATCTCTCCAACTTCTTTTCTGAATCCTTCAATATCGGTGTCCTTCTATATTTGAGTTATTCTAAGTTGAAGCTAGTCAATCTATCCATTTCGGCTCTCAACATCAGCTTTGTTTGAACTTTTAATTGATCAAACTCAGTTTGTAATTTTGACAACTTGAATTTTCCTTCCTGCTCCATATCATGTCTTGATTTAAGTATTGTTTGTTCTAATTGCAAGAATTTTTCATCTTTTTCTTTAACCAGTTGTTGAACTTCAGTATCTTTGAAAATGGTGATCGTAGCATAGGCTCCTGCATATTGTGAAAGCTTAGCTAAATCATCAGGCGAGTTAGCTTGATAATATTTCCATACCACATCTAATGTAATGATTCCAGGAAGAATTTCTTGAGAATGTTCCATTCTTTTCTTTTTTTGTCAACTCACAACGCACGATGTTCAGGACTATAAAAAATATTAAGAGGTGGAATCTCTTCTACTCTAAGGATGATCTCAAAGGTGGGGGTTGTCGAGATAACTTCTTTATCCATTATTTGACTTAATGACTCCTTTACAGGAGACATTGTCTTACAAGCTACGTGAGTCTTTTCTATTTCCACTGAAGCTGAATCCTGCACTTCTTTCTCCTGTGTGCTATCTAGTTCTTTATTGAACTGATCCCAGACTTTATCGAGCTCACTAGTAGACATGCACTCTTCTATTTGTTTCTTTGAGAGTGCAGTAGTGGGTGTCTTTTATGTTTATTTTGAAGATGACGATAAAGATTTTACCGTAGGCAATTCTAATTGTAAAGCAATTAGGCATTCAAAAGGCAGTTTATCTAGCCTTTTATTTTTGTACTCTTGGAATAAGACAAAATCCTCGGGGCCCATTTGAATGTGTGCTAAATGTTCCACATGTCTATATGGCTCACATATCTAAAAAAAACATCAAAATCATCAGTTTCATGAACAAATGGCCGTATTTTAACCTAAGTAGTGAAATCATGAATGACCTTTTTAGGGTCGCACTGTCTAGGAGGAATAGAGGGGAGATGTATGCTTTCGATTTTTTTTATTTCTAGGACAAAACGATTGTCATTATCAAGAGCATAGACTCCACATTAAATAGGAAATTGTGGCGAAATAGCCTTTTTGGATTTTTTCAAGACTTTAGTTATACCATGACCTATGGTCTGATGTGCAACTTCCCTAGCCGGAAGCTTATTGGGAACATAAATAGGAAGAACATGTGGGGCTGCAAGACTCCCAAATACTTTGACATAAGTGAAATCTTCTTCAGTAAACCAACGTCAAATAGCAGTGAAGTCTACCGTGGCTTCCTGAGACAACCTTGGGGCATTTCGATAAAAAATGGCTTTGTACAAAGGCAGCATGACCTTATTACAAATTCTGTAAAAATGAAGTTGGTACTTAGATTCCCATAGAATATCATGATATAAGTGAATTGGTGCAGGGTCTTCAAGTGTCCATTTCCATCCCATTGAAGGAAAATCAAAGGAGAAACAAATGTCATCCATAATATAGGCACTCATATAACAGGTTGGCACGATTCTTTCTGAGACATTGTGCTTTTGCCTATATTCTAATTTTTTTGACACAATATTGTTGGACAAGGTAGTATCCCAAGCCATTATTTTAGAATTAGAAGTAGCTTGAATCAAGGGAACCCATTCAACTATAAATTTTTGTGTGTTCAGAGAACCAAACAATCTACATATCATAGCAACAGCATAACATAATGGACCGGAAAGAGAAGCTAAAGAATACATACCCTTACTATCATACTTGTTCTTTCTTGGGTCTTGTCTCCATTGTCTAATGGGCTCTTATTCTAATTTGTTCTTCTCTGCAAATGTTTTGAGAAATTTATTTTCGTAAATATTCTAGGGGTCTGGCAAATGATACATCCTTTTCAAATCTTCATCTCTGAAGGATCCTACTATCATTTTCCTTGACGTCAAGAACGTACTGTATTCAATATTTACATTATCAATCATCCTCTTAATCATATCTGCATAGGGTAAGATTTTAGGCCGCATAGAAATTCGGTGAAGAAAGGAATTGGTGACATCAGAGAAGTAAGCCTTGGATGATGATGAGGCATCATTTTTTTCTTTCTTAACTGCAACTACTCTAGGGTATGCTTCTTCAAATAGATTATACATTGACTCCCAAGAAGAAGTACCAAAATCTGGCGTGCATGTGGTGTTTGTGAATAAATAAGCCATCTCTGTTGCTTCTAGTTTTAATTGAGTTACTTTTGTTTGAACAGACGACCCTTTTACTTTCTTTCATGTTTTGGCATGCAGAAAGGAAATACAAAGGAATGTTTTAGATCTCTAAGGATGAAAGGACACACGGGGCATATACATATGTTTCAAATAACAACTTGCAATTTAAATCAATTTCATCTATCAAGGAACATTAAAACCATTAGATTTGAAATTTAATGAAAATCTAAGTTCACGCGGATCCTCATTAAGTAGAACTTAGCAATTTCGTAGTCCAAATATTGTGTGGAAGTATCTTGTTTGAAGTGATGCTGCGATCTCCGATGCATGATTTGTGATATGAAATATCACATATATGCGTCGTAGATCAGACAATGCTTCTTTTATATCGCAATCATAACATAGAGATGAATGATATTAATAAAGAGTAGGTAGGGATGTGTTACTTGGGATCTGCGATGAACGATAATGACATGTCATTATGGCGGGTTCAATGAGGCTTTATGTGTGGGAGTGCACTTTTTCTTTGTTTTCTTCATTTTATTAAGAGAAGCTTTATTTTGCAAACCATATCTCGTATCACAACATTTATTAAGGGATATTATCATGACTCCTTGTTGGTTGCGTAGGTCCTAGCCTAGGTTCAGCTTTAGTTAGCCAAACAAATCACTACACTACTGGCCCTTTCATCATTAGCTCATAGAGTACGGACCAAAGTCTCATCCGAAGCAGTATGGAGGGATGTTGGAATCAAGTTTTTGCACCCTGAGATGGTCGTGATGTCAGTTTATACCCTCTGTTCCTGCTTTCGCGCAAGTTGTTAAGTTCTAGGGCTCTATCTGTCTAGCCTTTTATTCCACCCTTCAGTACCTCCGTGAAGGAGTGTGATTGACCTTTGCACAGCCCTAGCCTGTGGTCCAGGTACTTTTTCACTGCTATGACAATGTATTGTATAGGTTACCAAGTTATCTTAATTGTTTTACTTATCTTACTAAACAATCACAGTTAGCATTGCGTAAACTGAGATTCTCGCTTGCATTCAATTAACCAATATAATTACATACATTCACACATCACATAATCATTGTAATTGAAATCCATACACAATATAACAAGATCCATTAACAGGAACTAAAGACACAAAAATTGTAGAATACTTCTCTTTATTGATATCTCCAAATTCTTACAGACTCTGTCGTCCCTGCGTACACAGCTGTAGGGGTCCGCACAATCAGATATAGACTTCTACCCTAAGCTTTTGCGCACTCAGTTGTAGAGCCTCTACCTACGCTAGGACCCGAAACTTAGACTTCTCTATCAAGATTCTTCACTCCATTATTCAGTAAAAACTTCTTACTTATGACTACTTAGATCTTACTTACTTAGCTCTTTTTATACAATCCCATTGTCTACGGACCATGGGTAGATCTTTACAACTGACTTTAAACTTTAAAAAATAAGGGTGGACAACCCTTTATGACTCTTGACACTTTCACGCCCCGTGACCACAAAATGTGGAAACTTTACAATTTTATTACAAAATTGACCCAAAACATGGGATTTTAGCCTCAAAACTGTCCTTGGGGGATCCCATTCCCAACAGGCCCCCAAAAAAAACATCATGAATCTCCCTTGAGTCATTCTGTGGGTGCGGAGATCTTAGTGCGAAGACCTCCCAACTCAACCAGTATGACCGCAACCTTGGCAATGCATTGTGCGGCCGCCTACTTTGCTTCTTCAACCATCTGCTCAATCACTCCTCCTGAACTATCAGCCTGAAGCTTTTGCTGAGTTGCTTATAGATTCGTAAGCTTTCCTTTAATAGAGGACGTAACTGCATAAGCCTCATCCAACTAGGGCTTCAGTCGCGCCTTCAGCACTGCCTCCTTGTGTTGTGCTGCATCCACTTGTTCTTTCAACTGCTTAGGATCCTACAGTTTTTCCAGTCTCCACATGAGCGTGATGGTTCGTGTTGTGCCTTTTACCTCATCATAGCACTACTATAGTTCTCGTGCTTCTATCTCCAACCATTGAACATTAGGGTCCTCTTGCAGGCTCGTCAGGACCTTGAACAACTATTCAAAAAGTTTTGTGCAGTCTACTATTGTACTGTCGACCGCCGCTATCGCCTCTATGATAGCGGTTGCACGTTTCTCCTTTAATTTTGTCAGAGTTGAAGGCTGGGCCTTCAACTATAATTCGGTAATCTGTAGGTTCAACTCCAGCTGAACCTAAGCCATCTTTGTGCGAGCATCTCACACCCCTGTAGCCAGCTTGCAGACATGCACCTCGATTAGTTCTTTCTTAAGAATGGCCAACTATGGGACCATTCGGCATGCCTCCTCGAAAACCTGAATTATATGCTTGTTTTGGTAGGTTACTCTGGTCACAATGGCGATGGAAGACTCTTGCTATAGGGCCATCTGCTCATTGTTAATCCTCTGCTCATTGATCACTTATAGAGCACATTGTTCACGGGCCCTCAGCGCTACGACCACTCCATCCTGCAATAGGTGGAGCACCTCCCTAGGGAGCACTGCCAAGTTCAACCCTACTCCCTTGAGGGCACTGATAGTGGGCCTGTCAGCTTCATTCTTCGTGGTCAGTGCTCCATCGAGCAGCACTATTGTGTTGGAAACCTTCGTGTGCAACATCTCGGCAGCTTCTGAAGTGCTAATAGCGAGGCCGGTGGACACCATGCTAGCCTGTGACGTGCAGGTCTATAGCTCCTATAGACTTGTCTAGATGGCCCCCAATATTAGTTGATGCTTCTGCTCAAACTGCTGTAGAGCCTCCACAGTGACATCTCACACCGTGTCTCTAATGTCGTGCAAATCGCCCTCTGTGAGGGTGGTTGGGTCCAACGACATCTTAGTGGCCTTCGATTTCTTCCTCGACCCTCCATTCTCTTGTTCCCTTGGACACTTGATGCGAGTGGATGTCGTCTATGGGTCTGCGCCGTGCTGCTCTGTCTGCTTGTCTCTCTCTTCCTCTACCTCGGGCGAAGGGGACCTCACGCCTTTGTCAGAGCCCTACTTTGTTCCACCTGTTTTCTTCTCCATATGTTGAGAGGCATCGCGCTCTGCTTGGGCCTTGTTAGCGGCATCCTTCTTCCTCTTCTCGACCAGCTGTGCCATCTTGAACTTGACCACCTCCTTCTTGCACTATGAAGCAGACTTGCTCGCCCCCACTGCCAAGTCTGATGTAGTGTGCCACTCTATGAGCCAGCAATCAAGTACTGCATCAATGACATCATTCGTTGCCAAGTAAGGTAAATCATACCATGTCTTCGCAGGGTCCTTCCACGCCCTGATTGATACACGGTAAAAATTTGCCTTGAACTCCATGTAGCCCTGCAAGTTGGAAAACACAGTAGGCAAAAATTGCGGTTTGCGATTGATAGCCATGTGGATGTTCATCTCCATAAAGATCTAGAATATCTTGCTATCCTTGATGCGCTGCGCATCCTTGGTCACCCATAGCAAAGCTTACTTCACTGCTTCTTGTAGGTCCAATGCAACCGAAGGGAATTGACTGTCCTCTGGTAGCTCCCATGCTACCAGCACAATAGACAGCAAGAGCCACATGTAGTGGAAGGTCTTGCTGAGCTCTAGTGCCTTGCGGTAGTTTGCAAGGAACTGACCACAGAGATATTGCGCTCAATTGAATTGGACTCCTTCAACACATTGGGCTTCTAGCGTGACGACAGGTGCTGACACTTCATCGGTGCGACACTTCGTCATCACCTTCTTGCCAAAATTTGTGTGGCCACCTTTATGATAGGGTCACTGATACTTGATATGGCATATCCAGGCGGCTTCTTTACAAGCTTAAACTTCTCCTTCATGGCCTTCGCAAGGGCCTGTTTGCCACCTTTTACGCCAAACATCATGGCTGAAGTTTCTCCTATGTAGGGTAGCCGTGTGATCCAATAGATCAATCTGTCAGTGATGGGTGTTAGAATTCCAAGAAACTCTCCTAGGTTGTAGCTCGGAGATGCCTGGTAACATATAAATTAAACTATTGTTGTAGGTTTAATGGAACGAATGATGGTTTGGTTGAAGCTAGATAACCACTTATACTTTGTTTCACTCTAGACATGCATGAACACCCTCAGACTACAAGGATTTAGACCACCAATGCTCACAATTTATATATTAGGTGAAATGGAGAATACTAACCACACCAGAAGATGCACAAGACCATGTGATGACCTGCTGCAACTAGTACAGAACCTACAAATCTAATCTATTAATGCAAAGACAAGATGACAACTCTCCTGCATTAGATAGAAAGAAACCTAAGCAACCTATTCAGTGATGCATTCAAGATTCTACCACAAAGATAAGATGACGGTTATCTAGTGCTAAACATCTAGAGATCAAGAACATAGCATATCAGGCACAAGCTTAGAAATGAGGAAAATGGACAGTGAGACATTAACAATGAAAGAAGCTTGTATTTTCTAAGAATGAAGATGAGACACTGCAAGTGAAAAAATGTCTACAGTCTCTATAAGTTGGACCTTACATCAAATGCCAACCTTGACTACATCTTGCTTCTGGATATTTATAAGTTTTCGTTACAATGGCACCTAGCCGTTTAGGTATGGAGGGGTCATAATTGACCACCAACTACATTTAACCTGCCTAATGGAGTCTTTAAACGAAGTTTCTTGTTTCAGCGGGTGAATTTGATCTGTTTAGGTGTTGTGCTATCCTTTAAGCGGTTGGAGTGCTCGTACTAGTGGAGTCCATGAATGATAAATTTAGTTACAGAGTCGTGTCATGTCCTTTTCTCCTTTGGCCGTGCTTTCTGTTAAATGTGGTTGTGAGGGATATTATAGTAACTAATGTTGATAGAATTGGTCATCTCCTTCTTCGGGAAACAATATAGTCATAGGACGTGGAATGTATGGATAGGTGAACGATTTGGGTGAGCAAAAATAATGACTTTCGGATCAAGGAAATGAACGGTGGAGATGGCTTGGTGAAGGCTATCAGTCGAGGTGGGAGTGGGGTGTGTTAGGGTTGTTGGATCTTCAGTGGACAAATCGGACGATCATCGGGCGTTGAAGTTGCACGGGCGTTTAACAGGCGAGAGCGGTTTGGTTGGGCAGTAATGGTTTTCATCGCACCGCTTTCAGGCACTAAGTGGTAAATTCTTGGGGCTGAGCGATTCCATTCAATGATCGACACGTAGCGGCGGATGAGAGAGAAAAACTACTCTCATCACGTTTTATCACTCGGTCAAGTTACCAGCACGATGAATGCAAAGACTGTCAGATCTCTACAGAGATGATCTGACGGTGGAGAGTGCTAGAGTGGGTTACCTTTATTGGGTGCAATGGGAGCCATTGGATCGGTGGGGGTGATCAACGGTGGGGATGCGACGTGGTGAGTTATGAATGCGCGAAGACGTATGGTAGGGTTTTATGGTTGGTTTGGGGTTTTTCACTTGGGGCTAAGGTCAAAGGGGGTTACTTTGTCGGGTTTAGGAGGCAAATAGGGAAACAGAGGTGGTGGAGAGTAAGAGGGGTAGGAGGAGAAGGGAAAATGACCCATGTGGGGCCCCTTTGAAGGCACCACCAAACAGACCAAGCTTTTCTTTGACATTAGAAAGTCAGTGCTGCGTGGTAGGGCTAACACTGGCTCCTTCTAGGGATGAAATCCTCCATGTGAGGTTTTAAGAACCGTAGACCACTGCCTTTCACACAAAAACAAGATTAGCAATATCCCCTAGTGTTCCATTGAGTATGGAGTCTAATTAAGCCTACACTAAACTTTGGAAAAGAACATATTTACAATGCTGAGGCCTAAAGGCCTTAATTAACATAAACTTTCAAAAACCGCCCATTGATTGGGCCATCAAAAACTGCTTCTCCTTCCATACTTTGCAGCATGAAGGTGTTGTTCCCTTGGACCTGAGCAATGAAAAAAGGCCCGGTCCACAGAGCATTGAACTTCCCATGATTGCCTTTCTTTTCCTTCAATGCATCCCATTTAAGAACCAAGTCTCCAATTTGAAAATTGTCCATCTTTGCCTTTCTATTAAAGGCTTCCTTGATTCTCTTTTGATGTGTTGCAGAATTTTCAATCAATTGATCTCTGATTTGATGTACTTTAGCCAAGTCACTAATTCTCTTTGCCATGTCATTTTCCTCATTCTGCTCTTCCTGCAAGAACTTGGCCATAGGGAGGGTCAACTAGATTGGGAATACAACCTCAGTGCCATATACCAGCTTGAACGAAGAATTCCCTGTGGATTTCTTGGTGGTTACCCTGTCATCCCCCAATGCAAACTTTAATTTGGAATCCCAGTTCCTTTTGTTGTCTTCCAGCAGCTTTTTTATTATCCTTATCAGGCTCTTATTGGATGATTCTGCTAGACCATTATCTTGAGAGTAATATGAGGTGGAATGCACTAGCTTAATGCCCATTGAGTCACACATGTCCACCAACTCTTTTGCCCTAAAGGCTACTACATTCTTTGTAACCAATTTGTGTGGATAGCCAAACCTGGTGAAAATGTTTTCTGTCAAGAACTTCATGGCAACATGGTGATCAGCTTTCCTAGTAGGGATGGCTTCAATCCATTTAGTGAAGTAGTCAGTGGCTACTAAGATCCATTTGAGCTGGCCACTAGAATGTGGATTAATTTCCCCTATGAAATCTAAGCCCCACTGTTGGAAAGGGCCACTGGCATGTATTGGCTTCAAGGGTAAGGACTTCAACTGCTATTTTCCTTCAAACCTCTGGCATTTGTCATAGGATTTTACAAATGAAAAGACATAAGAAAACAGAGTGGGCCAATAATACCCAGCTCTGAGGATCTTGTGGGCTATGGTTTTCAAATAGTGATGTCCTCCATAGTTGCTGGAATGAAATTGATGCATGACCTCCACAGATTGTTCCTTGTCTAGACATCTTAAAAGGATTCCAGATGGATCCCTCCATTAAAGCAAGTTTTCATGAATACAGAACCTGGATGCTTTGAACTTAATAGTCCTAGCTTGGCTTGAACTAAGGTCTGGGGGGACTTCTAGCTTCAACAAAAATTGAGCTATTGTAGAATACCATTCACAAGAAGCTAGATTCTCAGCTAACAACCAGTCATGTCTTATTGTTGCTTCTTCTGTCTGTCAATCCTCTGAATTTGTACCCATTCAGTTTATGTCAAGCATTTTGCAATTTTCTTCAGCCATTAGCTAAGCGAGGCCTTGGCCCTTGACAAGCCTGGTAGGCTTCAACTCTATGTTGAATTTAATAAGCTTTGCAATCCATTTAGCCCTTCTTCCATCAACATCTGGCTGAGTTAGGACATCCTTTACTGAAGCAAAGGGAACGTATGCAATTACCTTGGAGTGCAAAATGTATATTTGGAAATCTTTTAAATACTTGATAAGAACATAGGCCTGTTTTTCAATAATATCATACCTTAGTTCAACATCCCTTAAGGTTTTCTAAAAAATGCCACTGGATGCTCTGAATCCCCATCATCTTTCTGCAATAAGACTGCTACAAGGGTATCACCGGAAGCGAAGGAGAAGATATGGAACTCCTTGCTATAGTATGGGCTGATCAAAGTGGGAGCTTCCATAATATCTCTTTTGATGGCTTCAAAATATCTTCTTGCTGCATCAGTCCATTTGATCTCTGATCACTTTTTCAACATAGAGGTGATGTGTTTTACCAATTATGCAAAATTAGGAATAAACCTCCTTACAAAATTTGTTTTTCCCAGAAAGGATTGGATGTCCTTTTTTGATCTTGGGATAGACAAGGTCTGTATCGCTGTCACTCTCTCTGGGTCAATCTTGATACCTACGACAGAAACAATGTGTCCTAGAAGCTTGCCCTATTATAAAGCAAATTGTGACTTCTTAGGATTCACTAATATCCCAAAACTTCTGCACTTCAAAAACAATTTCTTCAAATGCTGAAAATGATCTTGATGGTTGCTGGAGTATACTGTTATATCATCCAGGTAGACAAGGGCAAACTTATCCTTCTCTCCTACAAATGCTATATCCATGGATCTCTGAAAGGTAGCCTCAACATTCATCAGCCCAAAGGGAATCTTAGAGTACATAAAAGTGCCCCAAGGCGTGGTGAAAGTAGTCTTTTCTTGGTCATCTGGATGTACATCAACTTGGTTATACCCTGAAAATCCATCCAGGAAAGACGTAACTTTGGATCCGGAGACTTTCTGTAGAAAATATTCCATCTTTGGCAAGGGATAGTTGTCCTTCTTAGAGCATTTGTTCAGGTTCCTGAAATCAACACACAGCCTAATTTCTCCACTTTTCTTCCTCACTACTACCAAATTGGCTACCCACTTTGAATACCTCAGAGGAACTATGATTTTGGTAGCCAACAACTTCTTGATTTCTTTTTCAATTAGAGGGAGGAGCAAAGGATTTATGGGTCTCAGCTTCTGTTTGAAAGGAACGGTATCTTTCTCCAACGGGATCTTATGTTGGATGACATTTTTTTCATAAGTTTTAAGATCACTATATTCCCAAGCAAAGACATCTGCAAATTGCTTCATTAAGGTGCAATACTCAGAACTTTGGGCAGCAGACAAATGGGTGGACAGATTTATATGCTTTGGATTATCTGGACTCCCTATGTTATGCCTATTGATAGCAGACTGATTTTCCTTTTGGGCAACCTTATGAGGCACATCGTTATGGTCAAAAAGCTTCTCTAGAGGCACTAGCCCTTTAAGTATATGATTGCTAGGCAACTGTACAATACTGTCTTGGCTAATTTTGTTCCTTAGTTGGGGCTGGGGACATTCCTCCAAGGTTTCATTCTCTTGATCAATTTGCATTTCAGAGAATTCATCAATGACTTGCAGAAACCTATTTACTTCATCATCATCCTTAAAGAATTTCTAGTGATGGACATTATCAAGCAAGGATGGTCTATATTTTATCTGGACTTCATAAGCCAATCTAGGGGGCATGGGAGGGATGAACATGCTAGTAGACACAACAAGGGAATCAGTACGCTGATTTTTCACTCTATGAATTTATGAGATACAAAAGCTATCAAAAGCATGTTTGAGTCTCCATACCTCATCTCTATATGCTTTCAGCCTCGGGTGCCTTGCTTGGAACGTTTTGTTCACTTGCTGAATGATGAGATCAACATCTCCAAACACCTTTATGTCTTTGATTCCCATGTCCTTGGCAGTGTTTAAGCCCAATATCAGAGCCTCATACTCTGCTATATTGTTGGTGACCTAAAAAGTCAGTTTAAAAGACAAATGTGTGCTTTCTTGTTTTGGAGACACCAGCACCACTCCTGCTCCTGTAGTTTCCTTTGAATAGGCTCCATCAAAGAACATATCCCAAGCCTGTGTCCCTTCCTCTTCCATGGCCTGGCATACTGGTTTCTTGAGCTGCACCGAGGCCCTATGGGATTCTTTAATTTGGAGAATACATGCTCCAAAATCAATGTCCATAGCGTAAATGGGATGATTAGTGGGATTCTTCTCATCACTGATGATATAGGCCACCTAGGCTTCCCTGTATAGTCTTCTGCTTTCTCCTCCAAAAACTGGGATAGTGGCATAAGATAAGTCATTTTGCAATGTCCCACCCAACCTCTTAATCCACCCTCTGGAAAGTATCATACCAAACTTAAGGGGGACATCTACTACCACAATATCCATCATCATGCTTTTCATGGGCAGCTAAGTTAGGGTGATAGCCAAGTCTTTGATTAACCCTAGACATTTCACCTTCCTCGAATCAAAGGAGAACAAGTCATGATAAGGTTTGGTAATATCGAGGCCTAACTCTTCCATGACAACTTTGGGCATCAGATTATGGCTGCAACCTGTGTCCATCAGACATTTGTGGAGGATTTTGTCATGAATGGTGAAGGAGACATAAAATCATGGGGAATTTTCATCAGTAGGTTCATTCATTGGGCTAAGCACAACTGCAGGTTTATCATCTTGTAAATTCACATAGTCATTGGATGCTTGTGTGGCTTTCAAGACAAGGGCATCAAGGATGGGATTCTTAAAGACCTCGCTCTTTACAAGTTCTATCAAAGGTACATATATTTTTAACTTCTGGACTTCTGATTCAGAACTAAAAGGGGAAGGAGACTTGTTAGGGCCTCTTACCTCTTGAGTTGGTGCTTTCAGGATGGTAGGATCAACTGTCGGCCGCTTCTGCTTGCTGACCTGCTGTTCTGAGGGGACCGCAGTCCTTTGAGCAGGATTCTCTTTGACATTGCTTGTTCTTGACCTCAATTTATATCTTTGTTGATCTTCAGTCTGTAGAATAGCTTCTCTGTCCCACTCTTGACCAGTTTGGTCCTTGAATAATGACTCCTCGTAGGCAATGAATGTCAAAAAGGTAGTACTGCCCTTGTCTTCCATGTAGTGAATGTTAGGCCCTTATACTACTAGTGTAGCCCCTTATTGTTGTTAATACAACCCCCTTATTATATTGCTGTACCCATGTAGTCCCCATATTGTTACTATTGTGCCCCATAGAAGCCCACTATTGTTATTATTGTGCCCT
>APFE030620106.1:159193-230621 GCA_000404065.3 Pinus taeda
ATCAAATTATATGTTTACAGCAAACTAGAGACCAAGTTTATAACAGAGTTCAAATCTTACAGGAGAAGCTGAAGAAAGATTTTGACAGAAGGACTAAGGCTGAGGATTTCAACATGGGTAACAAAGTTCTCAAGTGGGATTCAAGAAGAGAAAATAAAGGAAAACATGGAAAATTTGATTCCCTTTGGAGAGGACCATTTATCATCCAAGCAGTACAAGGAAACAACACTTACTTTCTTAAGAATCTTGATAAAACTGATTTGGATGAAGGTCCTGTGAATGGCAGGATGTTGAAGCACTATTTTGACTACCTTCCATGAATTTAGCATGGCTGCCCCTTGTACATAATTTACTGTGTATAGTGTTCTCTTTAAGCATGTGAATAACGTAGTTTCAAGGATCTTGCAGAAGTAGGAAAAGGCTGTAGTTCAGCAAGTTCTATAAATATGACAGTTTACAATTTTGAGGTTTCAAGGAAGATAAACTCCAAGTTTTGAAAGAGTATTCAAAGGGCCAAGGCATGCTGACCTGCTGTTCTTGGTCTTTCAAGAAGAAAAACCATCCCCATGTGGAGCCACTGTTGGATACCTATACCAATAGGTTTCATATTTCATGATTGGCAAATTCAAATGCCAAATATGCTCTGCTTTGCTGATACAAAGATCCCATATTTCCAAGACAAAGCAAGGTGTGTACATGCCTTCATGTTTACTAAATTTTGATGGATGGTCCAACAGTCTAATCTGGATCATGCCATGTTTCAATTTTTTGTTGTAGAATAGAGCAAGAAGTCTGTCCAAACTGTTTAATCTTGGCAGACCAATAGTCAGGCAGAGAAACTAAGGTTCCCAACTGCTTAATCTGGGGCCTTGGAAGCAATAAAGGTAGTGCTAAATAGGCAATCAAAAGAAAAAACCAATGGAAAAGAAAAGACACATAAGGGTCTGCAAGTCCAAGTGCACCCTCCAAGAAGAAACAAAAAATGTTAGGCAAGTAGATGGGTAGGTAGATGGGGTTGCAGAAGTGGTATTCCTTTCAAACTGAATCTTGCTGGTCAATATAAGGAGAACAACACAATGGAGCATGTCTAACTTCCTTTTTTCCTTATTTTACACTCATTACTAACATCCCTACATCAGTTGTGTTTGTGAAAGAATTCAAGGTTTTATGTTGGTTCTGGTTTCCTTTAAGAGCCACATTTCTTGTGCAAAATTCTTTTCATTTTGATCTACTCCCTAAGCCAAGTGGTTTTCAAATAAACTTAGTGATATCACTCCTCATTCACCTTCTCCCTCCATATTAACCCCTAACTTCTATTATCTAAATCCTTATGTCACCTTTTCCCTACTATTATAACACCATGGTGTATAAACCCCAAGCACTTTATAAATATCCCCGCCCTTGGCATTATAGCCATATGTTCACCACTAGGGAATCAAATTGACATCTGGTCAGCTTGAGAACCCAAGCCTTACCTCTTTTTCTCCTTCAGAATTCGTTTACCTATTCAACCCATCATTTGCTTAAAAAACCTTGTAAAAACCCATTTTCACCCCTAACCCGCTCAAACGGCAAAAATACACAAAAAACCCACTTTTCCGACTTGTCCAAAGTCCTAGAGATATGCGCGACTTTATAAAAAATACATTGGAAAACCATATAAATTCACCAATTTTCCAAAGTCCCGCTGGGCACGAATTTCAGGAAAAATCAATATTTTATTGCCCGCCCGACGTTGTATCGTCCGGACAGGTTATTGACCCATCGACCGTCCGATCAGGCGCCTTTCATCCAATGGCTCACATGGATATCAGACCGGCCCCGACGACCGTGATTTAGCTTCCGATATCTGTCAGAAGGTGACGTCAGGCCTCGGCCACGCGTCGCTCCCACAGCGTATCGGAGCCCCCTCTGACAACTCCACTTCCGTATGAAAAGCAGTGCGATATCATACCGCCTTCGGTTTCCGGTTTCCGCCAATCCGCCTTGCCAGCATCACTGCTACGTCATCGTCGCGTCTGCGCCCCCGTCCACCATTGCTCCACCTGTCCGCCAACTCACCATCCCCGTGGACCACTCATAAGCCGCCATGCCACCTGATGACATCATGCTGACGTCATCCGACCTTGACCCCACCCGATGACGTCATGCTGACGTCATCCAAAAAAGGCGCCAATGTTCCAAAAAAACCATATTTTGGCCAAATCTTCGCGTTTTTGCACTTTTTGCAAAAACGTCTGTGTTGTCTTCTGCATGCGTTTTACGTCCAAACTCACGCCAAACTGTTGAATTCGATCTGGAGACCTTCGGCGCGCCAACCCACCTGCATTTGTGACCGGGATTGTCAGTATACCAGTTATTTATCCCTGCGAATCCTCTCTGCGCCTGGTTTTGTCTGCAAATAGCCAAAATTAACTTAAAACACAGAAAAAACAGATAATTGACCGGCAAATCCCCTGTGCCTAGTTCCCATTTGAAGTCACAAAGTCGAAATTCACCAGCTAAGCCTTGTTTACCAGAGCTTTCACAAAACACCAATTCTGTTCGCGCAATCGTGAACAGGGAACCCGAACTACACCTAATTATCGTGAAAGAGTCTGCCAAGGACAAGTATTTGCCCTTTGTAGTGCTTTGTGCAGTATTTCAATTGCTACAATTTACCCTTTTGTCCTCTGCTTCTCAGCAAATCACCTCTCTTTCCAAGAAACACTCTTGTCTGTTACTCTGAATAGTAACACTAATTTACATATCAACAGAGTTTTAAAGTAACCATGGATACACCAGTAGCACCTGTGGCCCTCAATATTGCCCCTTTAAATGCCCCTCAGAGAGAATTGGAGTGGCAGACATTAGCAGATTTGGATTATCAAATCTCAGAGGAATTCCTAATGAAAAGCAAGTTCCACATCCACCTGTTAAATGAATTAAAGGCGAAACATGAGGCTGGAACAGATGTATTGGGCATTTGGGATTCCTTCCTCCCAATCTTCAAGCTTCCTCAGGTCAATCAATTTCCTGACCTAATTCACCTATGTGCTGATGGTTATGATCCCACTCAGAAAGTTGTGCTTGACCCTTCAGGCTCAGTTGTTTTCTATATTACCCCTGAGGCCATCAGAGAGATGTTGCAATTCAAAAATGAGAAGAAATTGGTTCCTCTATCTTTGTTTGATCTGATAAATCAAGGAGCTAAGATGACAGATGCTCAGATCACCACGCTGAACCAACTATATATTAAATTTGATACTGTGCAGTACCCTCCCATTTTGCATGTTTACCTCAACCCATTGGGCAAGGACCTTGCAGATATGATCAGTCCCATTCTGGGTTATAACTCAATTGAATATCTTGATGAAACTGTACTGGTAATGATGCTCATGTTTTCCCCTAGCAAAACTCCAATCTGCTATGACTATGCCACCTGTATATCAGACAAAATGCATGAGCAATTGATGAACCTATCAAGGGAAAGGGTGTTCAGATACTCCTCCTACATCTACCACTTAATTTTATACTATCAACATGAGAAATTTTCTTTTGCTATGAAAAATGTGGATGCACAGGGAAATCCAAGGTCAGTAGTGTATTGGACCTCAGTTTTTCACTGCATAGCCTATTCTCCATACACTTACTGTGAGTTTATAGACCTTTTTATCCACCCAGCCATGTCTTTGTTCCTGAGCTCACCTCCTCCAAGACTAACAGATGAGATGCAGAGGATCCTTCAGTTGTCCAAAGTATACAGCATTGGGGATTGGTATTTTTACCAAAATCACACCGTTATTAGAATATATGGTTGTGAGTTACCCCCATACAGACTGCCCAAATATGTGCCTATGAGATTGTTTGCCCTTGAATACTTCAGGCAGTTTGGGAATGTTGATGTGAAGAACTTTTCAGGCAAAGGCAAGAAAGCATAATTGAAGGTAAAAAACCAACTAGGCCACTTTGTTTTTAACAAAAGGGAGGAAGGCTGGCAAGAGGCAGACAGAATTCTAGAAGGCCTTGGCCTAAAGACCAGTTTCCTCTGGAAACCTTATGACCCCAATCACTTCATAACCTTAAGGAGGGTCAAGTATAGGCTGTCCAGTTATGACCATGTGAGGTTGCCTCACATAGAAAAATATGCAAATCAAACAAAATGGACGAGAGGCACATTAGAGGAACCTGTCACACAAGAAGAATTAAATGAAAGGGCACGAAGAAATCTCCTAAAGATGGCTGAGTTAGAACTTCCTGCACAGGTATTTGCTCTTACAAGCACTGAAGTGGGAGCAGCTGCCTCATCCTCCACAGCACATCAGAAGGCAGTGAAAGCTACAGATCCAACCTCTAGCAAAGGCAAGGAGAAATAAATGGAGCTAGAGCAGCCACTTCAGGAACAGGTACAACAACAGGGAGCACAACAACAACACTAGTTACAGCAGCCAGAAAAGGAACAGCCAGTGCAAGAAGAGGAAAATACAGAGGCCCCAATGGTCACTGAGCAACAGCCACCACAAATCGTGCCTCCTAGGCAAGAAGCAAGAGCTAAAGCTTCAGTCCTTCAAACCCCACAAAAGGAGGACATAAGCCGGAAAAGGGACAGAGAGACTCCCCTCACAACATCAACAACTCAAGGGGAAAAGAGGCAAAGATTGAATCCTTTTTCAGAGGAAGAAATTCCAATAGGGAAATCTTTGGGCATGGGCCCACCTAGCATGGAGGCCTCTGCAAGTTCCTTCCAGTAGGAACAAGAGAGGACAGTAGGAGGAGAAGTTAGCTCCTCAAGCCGGCAAAGAGGAGGTGAACAGAGCATCAAGAAGCAGTTCATGGACATAAAGAAGAGGAATGAGCCCATAAGGATACAATTATATAATCATCTATTGAAAATGGCTCCCACCAACCAGCAAAGACTTATGTCTGCCTATGATGTCCATGAGGGAAAGATGATTATGAGCCACTTCAAGCCAGTCGTGCAGCAGCCACAGATAGCTGCAGACTACATCAGGACCAACCTTGAGGTCCTTGCCAAGGACATCCACTCGATGGATCAGATTGAATTACATAAGCAAACAGGTTAGATGGTATATGCCTCCTTGGCAGATAAAACATTGGTGAATTATAGGCTAGAAAATAGCCTAAATAATACAACTGCCCAACTTGAGTTGGAAAGAGCATCCTCTCAAGCAAAGGACAATAGAATCAAAGCTTTGGAGGACATAATAATAGAGCTTGGGCATGATCCCAAGGATGTCAAAGCTGTGCAGGAGCTGTTGAAGCTAAGGGATGCAGATATGGCAGCATTAAGGAAGATGATCAAGATCCCAGCAACTCCTCATCCCCAAACTGAAGAAGATGACAGAGGCTCAGATCACCAAGCTGAACCAACTATACATTAAATATGATACTGTGCAGTACCCTCCCATTTTGCATGTTTACCTCAACCCATTGGGCGAGGACCTTGCAGATATGATCAGTCCCATTTTGGGTTATAACTCAATTGAGTATATTGATGAAATTGTACTGGTAATGATGCTCATGTTTTCCCCTGGCAAAACTCCAATCTACTATGATTATTCCACCTATATATATGACAAAATGCATGAGCAATTGATGAACCTATCAAGGGAAAGGGTGTTCAGATACTCCTCCTACATCTACCACTTAGTTTTATACTATCAACATGAGAAATTTTCTTTTGCTATGAAAAGAGTGGATGCACAAGGAAATCCAAGGTCAATAGTGTATTGGACCTCAGCTTTTCACTGCACAGCCTATTCTCCATACACTTACTGTGAGTTTATAGACCTTTTTATCCACCTAGCCATGTCTCTGTTCCTGAGCTCACCTCCTCCAAGACTAACCGATGAGATGCAGAGGATCCTTCAGTTGTCCAAGGTATACATCATTGGGGATTGGTATTTTTACCAAAACCACACCGTTATTAGAATATATGGTTGTGAGTTACCCCCATACAGACTGCCCAAATATGTGTCTATGAGATTGTTTGCCCTTGAATACTTCAGGAAGTTTGGGAATGCTGATGTGAAGAACTTTTCAGGCAAAGGCAAGAAAGCACAGCTAAAGGTAAAAAACCAATTGGGCCACTTTGTTTTTAACAAAAGGGAGGAAGGTTGGCAAGAGGCAGACAGAAGAATGCTAGAAGGCCTTGGCCTAAAGACCAGTTTCCTCTAGAAACCTTGAGACCCCAATCACTTCACAACCTTAAGAAGGGTCAAGTATAGGCTGCCCAGTTATGACCATGTGAGGTTGCCTCACATAGAAAAATATGCAAATCAAACAAAATGGATGAGAGGCACATTAGAGGAACCTGTCACACAATAATAATTAAATGAAAGAGCACGAAGAAATCTCCTAAAGATGGCTGACTTAGAACTTCTTGCACAGGTATTTTCTCTTACAAGCACTCAAGTGGGAGCAGCTGCCTCATCCTCCACAACACATCAGAAGGCAGTCAAAGCTAGAGATCGAAACTCTAGCAAAGGCAAGGAGAAAGAAATGGAGCTAGAGCAGCCACTTCAGGAACAGGTACAACATCAGGGAGCACAGCAACAACAACAGGTACAACAGCCAGAAAAGTAACAGCCAATGCAAGAAGAGGAAACAGTAGAGGCCCCAATGGTCACTGAGCAGCAACCACCACAAATCGTGCCTCCTAGGCAAGAAGCAAGAGCTGAAGCTTCAGTCCTTCAAACCCCATAAAAGGAGGACATAAGCCGGAAAAGGGTCAGAGAGACTCCCCTCACAACATCAACAACTCAAGGGGAAAAGAGGCAAAGATTGAATCCTTTTTCAGAGGAAGAAATGCCAATAGGGAAATCTTTGGGCATGGGCCCACCTAGCATGGAGGCCTCTGCAAGTTCCTTCCAGCAGGAACAAGAGGGGATAGCAGGAGGAGAAGTTAGCTCCTCAAGCCAACAAAGAGGAGGTGAAAAGAGCATCAAGCAGCAGTTCATGGACATAAAGAAGAGGAATGAGCCCATAAGGATACAATTATATAATCATCTGTTAAAAATGGCTCCCACCAACCAGCAAAGACTTATGTCTGCCTATGATGTCCATGAGGGCAAGATGATTATGAGCCACTTCATGCCAGCCGTGCAGCAGCCACAGACAGCTGCAGACTACATCAGGACCAACCTTGAGTTCCTTTCCAAGGACATCCACCCGATGGATCAGATTGAATTACATAAGAAAACGGGTGAGATGGTATATGCCTCCTTGGCAGATAAAACATTGGTGAATTATAGGCTAGAAAATAGCCTAAATAATACAACTGCCCAACTTGAGTTGGAAAGAGCATCCTCTCAAGCAAAGGACAATAGAATCAAAGCTTTGGAGGACATAATAATAGAGCTTGGGCATGATCCCAAGGATATCAAAGCTATGCAAGAGCTGTTGAATTTAAGGGATGCATATATGGCAGCATTAAGGAAGATGATCAAGATCCCAACAACTCTTCATCCCCAAACTGAAGAAGTTGCGCAACTGAGACATGATAAGGATGCAGCAGCTATTGCACTGCAGGCAGCATTGCAATAGAAAGAGGGAGGCCAAACTTCTCAGCCCCCTCCAGAAACAATCAATCTGGAAGAAGCCCCTCAAACCACTGCCCCTCCCATTCAGCAAACAGAGAAAACGGCGCCCTCTACCTCAGCACCAACAATAGAGAAGGCTCAAAGTCTTGACATGCAAAAACTCAGGAATGAAATTCAGGTCTTGGAGGCTCAAATGACAGAGCTGAGTCAAGCCAAAGAAACTTTGGCTAAGCTCAATGAAAGATATGATAAATCCAAGCAGAACGTAGCTGAGAAAGAAAGAGAGATAAAGACTCTCAAAAGAAGGATAAATGAGCTAGAGAAAGAGCTCACACTTGATAAAGTAATAGCTGAGCTCAAGAGAGTCCTATGGGCCAATATTGGCCAATCCATCACTGACCAGTGGGAATATATTAAGGCTATTCATGAGCAGATGGGGCTCATTGGAAAAGCACATAGGGAAATCCAAAGAGCAAGGGCATCTCTAGGCAATATGCCTGAGACTGCCACCAGAATGATTAATGTGCTTAATCACAGAACAAGTTCTCAGCTGGTCACAATGGGAATTGCCAACAGGACTGAGACCATTTCGATGGTCAAAAGGGTCCGGACATTAAGAACCCTGGTACAGACATTAGAGGGAAGAAGCCAGGATATGCAGACAGACATTAATAAATTCATGGACAAATTTATAGCATTGCAAAACAGAGGTCTTCCTAGCTTAATGGGCACCTCAGGAAGACTACTTTCCCATGAAAATTATGCCAAGAGGGTCAACACCTTTGCTATAAATCAGATTGCAGAAAAGCCCAGCACTTCAGCAGAATGAGGGCCAGCATCAGGAAAGACTCTCTACAACAGGGTAGAGAGCTTATTTTTTATCATGAATGAAATCAATCACTTGTTTGATGCGCCTCCGAATTTCTATAAATATACAGAGGAAGATGAGACTATAGAGGAAATTTTAAGACATCAATTGCCCACACAGGAAGTCTGGAATGGATTGATACAATTACTACTTAACCAGAGCCAGTAATCAAGTTTTTTCCATTGAAATAGGTAAGGTGTCATGAATAGGAAAATTTTGATATGTCAGCATGTATGGAGAAAGAGGTTGAGCCAACTCGGCGAAACCATTCGGCCACAACAGCATCACTGACAGTTACAGGTGACAGGGCCGAAAAGCTACAGGAGGACAGAGCTGCATAGACACGTCATTCATCAGTTATAACAAAGCGTTCAACCGACTCAGTGAGCTCCAAAGGTCGAAATCTTCTGACAGAATTAAAGAGCATTTTTGTTGTATTGAAAGTTGCAATAACTTCTTATCTGCTATTTCTGTATGCATTGGTGAAGATATTTATTTCTCAGATGACTCAATGTCTGAGATATTTTGTATGAAACATTTCTATATATTCCCCCTCGCATGAGTTTGCAGGGGTTGGTTGTTGTTGATATCTTTTCTAGAGTTCTTTTACTGTAAATTCTCAGAGAAGTAATACAAAGGCGGTGGAATTTCCAAAGCTTTGGGTTATTTGATGCATTGTGGTGTTTAGCTGAAAGTTACAGGATTCCTGTGTATTTCATGGCACAATAAGTTTTCCCTACAAATCTTTGTTATGTGTTTTATCATCTTTTCATATCTCTTTCATGCTTCTGTTCTTTACAGTTAATGGCAAAGAAAAAGAATAGTTCCAGGATTTAATCACAGATTACCCTGAACTCAATCTAAGCTATCTTGAATGTTTTTCTTCAGTTATAGTAATAAAGGTGTAATTCTTAATTGCTACCCTTTCACACTATATCTTTCATAGTGATTATTGTTTCAGGAATTCAATTTTTCTCCTGAGTAATATATCTCTTTCTCACACCCCAGCTTAGTGGAAAATTCTTAATTGCCTTTCACTGGTTGTTTACATTTCACCATCATAATTTCAAGTTTGTTTTATGAAATATTTAAATGGCCCTATAATTCCAGCTGCTCAAACTCAAGATCTCAAAAAACCAGTAGCCACAGACTCCATTGCCCAATGGACTAACATTATCTCCAGATTTCCACTTTCGGTACAGAAAAACATCCTTCCAACCAAACATAAATCAAAACCCTTACTTCATAACTAGCCTAAAATATCCACAGAACATAGACAAACCTTAAAGAGAGAGCCCTCTCTGATTACAGTTGGGCTAGAATCTGTAATCCAAAGATTGGTTAGTGGTTACCCCGACCGTATTCCCTTGGGAGTCAAAGGGAACAACCTGGGTGTTAACAGACACCCACCAATGTTTAGAAGGAAATTTCCCTCAAAAAGGCTTACTAGTGCTTGCTCATCTTTTCCTACATAATATATGGTCAAGAGAGAACATAAAGCTTTCCTGAAGGGTGGGTAGTCTTACTGGACTAGTTGGTGAATGATGGGAGGTCATTGAACTAGTTGGATCTATTGTCTGATCAGTTTAAGTCCCATGTGGCTAAGGCTCGAAATCCCCCCAAGAATGGGGAAGAAAGGTTTTAAATGTCTGAATACTTATTGGATGCAATATGTGCCCACTAACATTTCTCTATCATGGGTTCAACATGGACACCACAAGAAACTATCGTTAACATCTATTGCATGTTTATTTTCAATTGCAGCTATTGAGGAGTGATGTGAAGGATACCTAGCCACTTTATCATCCTATTATACAAGATTATATATGAGAAAGATCCACCTTACAGTTCGCGAGAAGAAATAAAGGCAATAATAAACATTGCAGGTTGGTATGCCTCACCGGGTGGCATATTCATTAGAGTGGTGGATAGAGAGAATCCTATGCATGTCCTACCAGGTATGCCACTGAAAAATTGATCATGCAAGAAGTTTCATACCACCTCCCTAAATGGTTTTCAGCAAGAATGCAAGGAAGAAGAAAGTGCCATGTACCGCTCTTCCCTACCTAATCACATTATACAAGATTAAGAGCTTGAAAGATGTAGATTATGAGGCTAAGGACATAGTGAAATTACAGTTTGACACTAAGGATTTTAATATGGATGATCCCCACGGTATTTTCCAGGACCATTGTATGAGATCTTACTTTCCGTGGATCCATGGGACATTTCATTGTCTAGAGGAGGACCCTTGGAGGTACTACTATAATGCCTCCAGACTCAATGAGCCGATCAATGTAGAAAAATCTTGTAGGGATTCTCTATAGACAACAAAAACCCCATAAGCAACAACAAAAATAGCAGAAGGAAATAATCCAGTGCAAGACAAGGGAAAGAGGAAGATTTTTAAGAATCGAAAGGGAGAAAAAAGCTGCAAAATGAAGTCACATCCTATCCTTGAGAAGGAAGCTTTGGCAACGGAAGAAAAGAGGGAGCAACAAATGAAGAGAGCAGAGTGGAGGAAGAGAGAAAAGTAGAGGTTGTAGGAAGCAGAACTAAAGATGTAGGAGAGAAAGAAGAAGTTGAAGGAAGAACAAGATTTGAGAAGGAGAGAAAGAGAAGAGTAGTAGCAAGAATACATATAAAAGAAGGCATGATGATAGAGGAAACAACACTGGTATAGTTTGATGAGATGAAACAACCAACAACTAAGGAAGAGGGTGAATATATGTAGGATTGGGAACTTGCTCAATATATTGAGAAAATTATTGAAGTATGGAAAATGGAGTTAAAGCAAGATTCACAGCATGAAGATAGTGACCTGATGCCGAAAAGCACAATAGGTCATCTCTCTGTCTCTATTAGAGCCACCCTCGAGCGAGTAAGGAGATGTTGTTCTCCTTGATGATGATCCAGTCATGGATGTGTACACCATATCATTTGACGAGTTCTAGAAGAGGATTCTACAGACAAGGAGGAAGCACTTTCCAGATGATCACGCATAACGTGCATTCATCAAGGAAAGGGTGATAGTGTCAAACACCAAGAAGCATCCAACTACTATTTCCCAAGACGACTTGGACTATGTCAAAGAAGAAATCTCAAGTTTTTAGTATCTAATGATTGAGAATGTATAACTATAAAATAACTTGCAGGCTACCAAGAAATAGGTAGAAAAAATATGATCATTGGCACGAAATGTAGTTTGCAGATTGGGGGAGATGAAAACAATGGTACTTGTTTAAGTATCAACACTTAGTGACACCATGTGGAAGCTCTATGACAAAATTTCCACCATGCATAAGGTAGTTTTCCATGTGCATGGCCTACTATAGTGGATTAAAGAGTTTGATCAAACTTTCAAGAACATACATGTTGCTATCTCCCATGTACAAGAGTGGAGAATGTGGTACCAAGGGGCCTCACTTGACTAAGAGAAGAAGATGAATCCACAGGTAGAGATGGAGAAAGTGAAGGTTTGAATGTTGATGAAGAACAACGAGTAGCTCACCTCATTCATCGATAGCATACAAACCTCATATGTGTGGTTGTAAAATAGTTTGGATGTCATGATGATAAATCACTAGATCCCATCACTTGGTCCCCTCACCAATGCTAAACCAAAGAACCAAGTCTAGCTAGAGATCGATGAGTACTTGGAGTAGCTAAGACAAGAGGCCACCACGGAAGACTTGGAGTTGAATGTGTACAACATGCAAAAGTACATTGGTGGTCTTGTCAAGGTCAAGACCATTGTACTCATGCTTCAGAACAAATTGGATACAAGTTCAAATACCATATACATGGATTCCATGGACGATAGAGTCTACTTCCAGAAGGACATTGTCAAACAGTTTGGGGAAACCATCATAGAGTACCAATCTTGGCACCGATATGTGACAGATAAGAAGCAACTAGAGGTTGCTGAGATGGAATTTCCCAATCTTCAGAGTCATAGTGTTGTGTCTTGTTATGTTGTCTCTAGCTTATTTTTTCTTATATGGGTATATGTGGAAAATGTAGTATTATTTGTAAATATGATGTAAGTGAAATTCCAAGTATCAATATTGGAATACGAAAATTCATCATGTAATGTAATGCGTCATTTAGTGAAGGAGTTAATGAGTCATGAGGGAACTCAAAGAGTCACAAAGGGGAAAGTCAAAGGGTCACCCCACCCTTTGTTATAAACAAAACCTCATAACTCATAGAAGAGGCTTTTTGGAGCCAAGCTTTTGGCTAGGCTTAGGCTTAGACAAGGATTGGGTGTATTGTGAAGAGGCTTGGCTTCTACATAGCATAGAGTGAGTATACTTATTTGGTGGAGTAGGTGTTCTTGACTGTAATGTTACATAATTGGGGCTAGTGGTCATCAATGGTGTATGTATGGATGGAACTTTCACTTATAATAATAAAATCAGAACCAACATGATTTTACACATATGTTGTTAAGATAGTAGGATTATTCTTGTTGTATTAGCAATTCATGTTATTTAACTTATGCATATGCTTATGAACTACTTTGTCTGCATTTGTACGAATATTTTTGAATGTGTGTTGTTGGATCAATCATCACTTTAAGTTGTGGAATATTCTGCATTTTAGCATGTGATTTCATTTCGCTGATGTGTTCTATTCAAGATGTGTACTATTACAAGATTGTAAGGGGCACACTTCCTTTTCCCCTCCATGTGTTAGAACCTTCATGCATCACACTTGACTCTCTATAGTCTCATGCACTTTCTCTCACGCAAATTTATCTTACTTTCTTTTGTGCACTACCACGGTCAAGGCATTACATTACCATCCACTGCAGGTACTCCTACTCCAAATAGTGTGAAGTCTAGTTGGGACTTCATATTGGGGAGATCCCATGAATGTTGGCAGGTCCAACATTGTCTACATATTCAATTGAAGGATGAACATATAACTCAAGAAAATTGTATCTTCTTCATCAATCTTTTCAAAAATATAGAGTTACTGACCAGAAATGTTTGGGAAATTGGGGAAATAAGGCATAGAACCTATTCATGGTAGCCATTCACTCTTGAACATGACACTTTCTCACCTCCATGACTATTTTGGGTTGGGGAATTTGCTTGCCTCTCTGCATATCACACCTTAATGAAAGGCTTCATGATGGGTCTTTGATTTAGTGCTACCAACTCCATATAAGTGTCACCAATATGTTCAAGAGAATTACACCCTCAGATGATATCTTCTACAATACTTCTAAGCCTTCTTTCATGTTTTCCACTCCTAAACCAACTCTTGATCATCGACATTATGTCTCAAAAGTTTATAGATGTTTCAGTATGTTGATGGGGGATATATCAAGGCCCTCTTGTGACGTGTTTCTTCCTATTGAGATTAACACATTATCTAGGAAGTTGGCTTGAAAAATCCCTTTAGTGCCTTGAACCTTGCATACCTCAATGGCAGGTTTGCTCACTTTTGGTGAGAGGTTATCCTCATCGATCTTCGACTGAAGGATTTCATCTAGTGGTTGAATTCATCTCATTCTTTTACATCTCATAAATTGCGCTTAAGTACCTCGAGGGACATTATCATTATCGATGATTCCTCTCGTGCCTGTTAATGGTTTTCATCACTATCTGGTAATCATATGCTATCTACCATGTTCGATTCTAACGCATATATTCATATGACTAGACTCATACTATCAAGTGACAAGGTAGAAGACACTAGATCTAGTCTCATTCATTTGAGCTGGGGTTTCAAGATTCATTGAAGAGCTACAAAATGTGATGGCTATGGTCATGTAAAAATTCATCCAAGCATGGGTTCACAGTACGTGACTTTGATTAATGTACATGTAAAATGGATTATACATTGATTATGGGTATGCCTACCTCAAAAATCATATCATCATGAAAATGTACTGTAACAGACAATTGATGATTTGAAGCAGTTGATTCTTGATGCAAAAGTTTTTCATGATAAAGCACTTCAATTCTCAGCTACTACTTCTGACTTCGTACTTTAGGGGGGAATATGTTACAGGCCATTTTTCACACGTTACAATCATCCCTTATAAAGCCAAACACATGTCGTTTCTAGAAGTTCCAAAAATTCTTCATTATATGTGCTAGAAACCATAATCTAGGTCCTCATTGCACCTTCCTAGTTTAGTAAGTGTGATGGCATAGGTGGAATCAAAGGAAAAAGCATTTCTTAGCTCATATTTCTTTCACTACAAGTGTGATGACCCTTGAAATAAGGGAAAAATTAAATATAATTTTGACTCTTCCGTTTCTAAAGAATTTTATGGTGGAAGTTTCCATTATTTGTTAAATATGTCTTCAAATTCCTACAAATGAGGCCTTGTCATTTATCACATGGAGCATATCCTCTTCTAAATTTGATCTTACTCTAGTTTAATTGATCTACAACCTCCTCATTTATCCTATAAATGAGTTACTTTCTATTAGGACTGGGTTGGATTTTGGAGACTCTAAATTATGCCCTTTTGTTACTCATTTGTGTCTAGAGGTCCATAATCCACCCACATGATTGAGGTATGATTGAATGCTTGCTATTGTAGCAGATGAAGTACAATATAGTTTCGATAGATCTACAAGGTCAAGGCCTACAAGGGTTGTAATCTTGTCATAATTTTATAAATAAAAAAATGCCTTATTTTCCTATACATTTTGTTTCATTTATACATGGGTAGTACAACAAATGATTGGGTTATTGTTTAGAGTTTTTTGTATATGTTATTTGTATGTTTTCATTCTCTTCCATGTTTTGGACAATTTGTGTGTTCCAATTTCAGGAATTGGAGTTGGAGATAAATCTTGGAAGAGGGGAAAAGAAGAGAGTTTGCATCATGCTTCCATATTTCAAACTTCTCTAAGGAAAGAATAATCATTTTATTTTGGTTGTTTCTAGACCATTCCATTAGGTCTAAGGAGATTTCTTCTGTCTATAAAAGGAATTTATCCCTAAAAATAGAACCCCCTATGGAGGAATATATGGACCTCTATGTTATGGCCAAATATCTCCCATTTCCTATGACTGGTAGGACGAAGGCATATTCTAAGTTGGGATAACCTCATGCGAAAGGGATGTGTAGGGACATCTATGTACCAAGTATGTCAGAATCAAGAGGAATATTTGGAAAACCTTTTGAAGTTGTGTTCTGAAGTAGATATCTTATGGAGGTGCATTGAAACTACCTTCATACATGTGGATAAATCAAGGAACAACATCACGAAAATAATTAAATAATGGAGGATGACCCTTTTCACAAACCCTATTATAAATAAGGCTTCAGTTCTCGGTTTGGGCTTTCTCCTTCAAAATATTTCAAAATGCCATAATAAGATTATTTCCAAGGATGAAAGAAACCTCTACTAGTAATCTGGAATAATATGAAAGTCAATATTTGGGAATCAATATTTGTAGACCGGTGGATGGAAGAAGATTGGAATTTGAATAGGGAGGAAACAAGATTTTAAATTGTTTAAGCCTTGCTCCCTCGATGGTGGGTCCATAGAGGCAACTTGTTTCTAGAGATCATGTAGACTCCCCTCTCCTTCTTTGTTGCCCCTCTGGAAGGGTTTGTTAAACTTAATTTTGATGGATCTTTAAAAGGAAATATAACACTTGTAGGATATGGAGGCATCCTTCGAGATTTGACGAGACAACCTCTAGGTATCTATGCAGGTTATTATGGTTCAAAAAAAAAATATTTTTGTCAAATTCACTTCTCTTGAAAAGTTCTTGGTGCTCACCTATAGAATGGAAGTCCCTAAAATCTAGGTGATGGGGGACTCAACAATGGTGACTCGTCTAGCCAAAAACCTGCTAAATGGTTCCCTACATCCAAAGTGATCATGAGCTGGCGATTGGAGACCTAGGCTAATAGAATAAGGGACCTCTTATTCTCATTTCCATATACAATAACCTCTCATACTAGGCACAAAGGAAATTCAGTGGTGGGATAGCTTTCCAATTGGGGTATCTTCGAATCAAATCAATATTTCACTTCTCAATGGCCTCCCAATTTGGCTCCCCAAGACCTAGAAACCATAGAACAAATGGTGGATGTCGATAATTATCCCCATTAGGGGTGACAGAAATTGAAAACATGCCAACTTGGGGCAATATCCTCCCTCACATGCTAAAGTAATGAAGGTTATGTGTGGCAAGTATGATGGTCCTGGTGGCTATAGATTAAGTCTCTCGAAATATTATGGGTTATCATTCCCCTGGAAATGGTAATTGTGGCCAGAAGCCTCAACTAGGAGATGAAACATTAGTTTCTGGATGATATTATCTTCTTGGTTAATTTGGGAAGCCTCTCTGTAGGGCCAATTTGGGGTCCTCACCGGTGGAGTAAAACAACTATGCTTATAGTCTAGATCTACAAAACATTTTCCCATGCAATAGAAGACCAAATAATTATCTAGGACCCTATGTTGATCAATGAACGAGGGATCTTTTTTTCTCGACATCAACCACTCAAATTTGGCTTGTCCGGTGAGAGGTTTCCTTCATGATCCTAGCATAGAGTTGTTATACTCATCTATGAAGGGAAAAAAATTGATTCTTGGGTAATTCTATCATTCCTACCTTCAATTGTCATTCTATTGTATGTTACTAATGTCTAGAATTTTGGTAGAATTGAATATTGGTTCTCCGCGCCTTGGTCTTCTAGTGGATGGTCACGGAGGGAAAATTTTGTATGGTGTTTTGGTGTGAATTGGGGAGGCGAGGGTATGTAGTGTCTGCCAAGAGGGGTCAAAGCTCTTGTGTTTATTTTAGCCCCTGTCAATTATTCCTTTAGTAATTTTTTTGGATAGAAGCTGGGAAGAGAGGGGGAATGTTGGGGCTGATATTTGGGTGAGTGAGGGGCCAAAATTATAGTTTAATTGCTTGTTATGTTGGGACTTCTATTACTCTCTGGTCTCTTGGGCCTATTTACTTTTGTGGAGGGTGAGTACCTTATGCCATTTGTCTTTTTTGGGCTTTGGTTCATTTCTCTATCTACGAAAGGGTCGTTGCTAGAGAGTTGTGTTAATTTGGGTGGGGTGATGTTTTGGAACAACTGGATAGTGTGGTATCCTTCCCTATTTTCCCAACCCTGGTGCCTAGAATTCTAGCCATCAATGGTGAATATTTTGCACCAGTAGGGGTGTGCACATTTTGGTGGCATCCCTCGTGGCCATCTTGGGGAGTGGGTTGCATAGGTGCAATTTGTCAATGTATAGAGGAGTGCATATGTAGAGGGAGAGGTAGACCATGAATGGTCCTAGTATTTGGGTCATGTGAATCAACCACCACCTTTATCCATGATAACTAATAAATTGAGCTATATTTAGGCCACTCTTGATGTTACTCTCCAATAAATATATGAAAACATAAATGAAATCATAGCCTATGTTAATGATGTTCAGTACAACTAGGGAGAACTTCTAGAGAGTCTTGCTTCAGTGAGACATAGTTATTGCCACAACAATGACCATATGCATGAGATTAAGGAACAATTAACACATATTTACTACCATGTTCATGAAGGAAATGGCCCTCCTACGACACCGGGTGGTGGTCACAGTTCAAATCCTCTACCTCGATATGAAAATCCTAGGCCTTTTTCTAGTTTTGTCTGTGTTTTGGGTAATTTTTCCATTTTGTTGTTGGGACTCATGTAGCAACTAGAAATACATATTATGTTTTTGTACTACTCTCGTCACTAATAAATATAGTTGGAGCAAAGTGGGGAGAGAAGGTTGCCATCAAGGGGAGAGAAGGTTGAACAATTAATGAAAGTTTTGATTGACAAAAAATAATTTTTTATTCTTAATTTTAATTTTTGTTTTGTTTCTAAATTTTTATTTATTTATGGTTTTTTTTTTTTGCTGAGGGGTTGTATCGATGCTCAATTGGCAGCGCGACCCACTATCTATCAATTTGATAGTTAATTTTAAGTTTGATTTACAATGGATCAAGTCCAAACCCACGGTGTGTCAATTTTATGGTTAATTTTTAATTTTTCATAGCAATGGGTGAAGTCCACCCCCACTACATGTCTCCTTGATGGTTGATTTTTAAATTTTCATTATGCTATATTAATTTTTCCTAGGATAATACTTTTAGCATTTAAGAAAATAAAATATTGGTATAATGACTCTTTGATTTAGGTATTCAATTTTAAGTTTTCTTTAGTCATGATATCTGGTTTTAATTCCATGACAAAAAAATGTCAAAACTATAAGGTTTTCCGAAGTCATGATATTTATCTTTAATCCCATGGTTTAATATTCTCAAAATTTTAAGGCTTTTTCAAGTGATGATATTTATCTTTCAGATCATGGTTGAAAATTGTTAGAATTTGTAGGTTTTTTTTGAGCTATGATATTTTATCTTTAACACTATCATCGAAAACTATTAAATTTTAAGGTTTTTCAGTGTCATGCTATTTTATTTTTAATGCCATTGCTAAAAGATGTTGGAATTTCAACAAAAAAGTGTTGATGCAACATCAAGACTTTTCAATTTCTGGGTTTTTTCCCATGTTTATTGCACAAAAAAATTACTTTTTGATGACATTGTTAAAAAAAATAGAATTTTAAGCCGAAAAAAATAAAAATAAATAAATAAAAATTAAGATAAAAATAAATAAATAAATAAATGTTGTAGAAAGCTAAGGGTATTTTGGGCTCGATTTCTCATTTTGAGGTTATAGCTCTTGTTAATTTGGAAAATTTGTTGATTGAGATCTAGGAAGAGGCTATTCTAATTCAAACCAATTAGCAATACAATTGTAATGATGGGCTCCTCACTAAGTTCAAGTTAATCGACACAAGATATGGTCATTATTATTATCATATATTTACTTTTCTTTTATTATTATTAATATACTATTTCTTTAGCATTTAGTTTATAGTTTGTAGAAGTTTTATTTTTAGTGTTTCCTACAAAATAAAGGTCTTGGATAGGCTTCAAATTTGAAAATTTTCAAAGATGATTGCAGGAATTTCATAATTGACTCCACAACCCAACATCAAAGGCACCTGGTCTATAGTTATAACTATCCAAAAAGTGAGATATTGTCCCTAGTTGGAGTTGATGTTGTAGAAAAATCGAGTATAGTTAAAATGTCAACTATTTGTCAAGGAAACTCCAACAAGAAATCATAATTAAAAAGTCTATCAAATTTTGTGTTATAAATAGGAGCTATGCTCTTTTGGTTACTTATTTTCTCCTACTATTTTGATATGCTTTTTATTCATTAACTTCAGTTGGATATATAACATTGCCAAACATGATACAACCATCCTCAAAGTTTTCTATCCTAAAGACATCTACGATTACTTGATAAGAATCTAAAGTCGAGTATAATTTAGCTATATATACAGAAAGTGACACCAAAGAAAGGGCAGAGAATGAAAGAAACCATAAATAAGAAAAATGAAATTTAAACAAGCACAAAAGGATATTTTAAATGTGGCATCAACTTCATCAAGAAATGTTTTAAATATTTTTAGTAACATAATTGGAGAGTTTGGAAATAAAACTACTTATTTTTATCCAATAAAGTTGATGTGGAAACTCAAGGAGACTTTGTTCAATCATTGGCAACTAAAGGTTGGGAAGTTTCTTATAGAAACATTAAATATGTTGATAACTCTACACATAGAGGGTATCCACGAATAAATGGAAGCACTCTAGAGCTATGTTTTTAATAGAAATTTGTTCTTGGCCTCTTTGGAGATTACTACTAGACAATGAGAGATGTCAGTGGGGGAGACAAGCACCATAATGAGAGTGTGAAGTCTCTTTCAAAATTATCTACTTGTGATGTTGAGGTTTTTCATGCACTTTTTGTGTCTCTCAAAAAAAATTGTAAATCTAAAGTACTATGAAAATTATATTTTAGTGTCAAAATTGTTTGTAGAGAGGCCATTAAAGATTTTACAAATTTATCCTCACTGATAATTGATATTTTGGTTTCATTGGCTAAGGTTGTTGTTGTAAACAAAGTCCTAGGAAATAAAAAAAAATGCTTTAGAGAGGTTCCTAGAAACAATTAAGGGATTTTAATGCCTTTAATTTTAGCCTAATTAGTATCCATCTCTAGAAAATAAGTATATTTCAGTTTTGGAATTTCTTCATGATCGGCTCAAGGAGTGTCAAAATACAACCCCTGCTAGAGAAAACTAAAATAGGTTGTTGTTTGAAAAAAATTCTGAAGCTATGAATGAAGAGTTCTATAACATGGTTACAAACATGTTGATGGACAAAAATGAGCTACTTGACATTTCAGAAACCACCCGGTGGTTCTGACTAGTTTAAATGGGCCTATTTACCCTTATGGAGATTACCCCAATGAATGGATAATTTAAGATATGGAATATAAATGTAAATATAAAAGTGAAGTGATGTTTCTAAGTGATTACAATAAAGAAAAGATACAATAACTAGACCATATGGTATAAGATCTATAACCCAAGAAATTATGTATATTTGAAAGCAAAAGATACATTTGACAACCAAAAATTTAGATCTCAAGTTGTTTAATTAATTTAGAGAAAAATATAAATTAAAATGTTTAACCTTGATATAAAGGAAAATAGTATGCAGGAAGGTCGTTTAATTTCTACACAATATTGAAACAAAGAAAAAAATATGCTTGAGATAAGTAAATTCCTCTCAACATAATGGTAGAGGCAGACCCCCCCAACTTCATTTTGTCTTCCAACTTTTCTCATGGACCTATAGAATGCCAGTTACTAAGAGAAATATGTTCATGAAGAAGGAAGGAAGAGGATCGTGTGATAGGATGAAATGAAGGTACACAGAAAAATAAATGTGTTCATCTTTTCCTCATTTCAAGGGTCATCACACTTGTAGTGAAAGAAATATGTGCTAACTAGTGCATTTCCCTTTGATGAAAAATGTTTCATCACGCTTACTAAACTAGGAAAGTGCGATGAGGACCTCAATTAGTGTTTATACCAGGATTTTTGAAACTTATGGAAAGGACATGCCGTTGGATTTGTAGGGGATGATTGCAAAGTGTGAATGGATGATGATTTGTTTGGGTTTAATGCCATTTGGTTGAATGTGAAAAAATGGCCTATAACATATTTCCCCTAAAAGTACAAAGTCGGAAGCAGTGGCTAAGGGCTAAAGTACTTTACTATGTGAAACGTCTGGATCATGAATCAACTTATTGATATCATCAATTTTCTATTACAACACATTATCATCATGATATCATTGTTGAGGTAGGCATACCCATAATTAGCGTATAATCCATTTTACAGGTACATTTATCAAAGTCACAACCATTGATTACATACAATGGACCCATGCTTGGATGAAGTTTTACATGATCATAGCCATCATACTTTGTATATCTTGTATGAATTCTGAAATCGTAGCTTAGATGAATGAGACTAGATCCTAGGTCTTCTACCTTGTCACTTTATAGTATGAGTCTACCCATGTGCATAGATGTGCTAGAGTCGAACATGGTAGACACCGTCTGATTACCCACCAGTGATGAAAATCATGAACAGACACAAGAGGAATAACCAATAATGATAATGGCCCTCAAGGTACTTAAGAGAAATATATGAGATGTAAAATAACGATTTTAATTCAAAGACCGCACGAAATCTTCCAGTCGAAAGCCATTCATGAGAACCTATCACCGAAAGAGAGAAGTCTTGCCATTGAGGTATGCAACATCAAAGGCACTAAAGGTATTTTTAAAGTCAAATTCTTGGATAATGTGCTAATGTCGACAACAGGAAACTCTTCATATGAGGACCTTAATGTATCCCCCATTATTGACACAAAATGGGTATAAAGTTTTGAGGCATAATGTTGATGATTAAGAGCTCATTTAGGAGTGGTAGACATGAAAAAGGGTGTTGTAGCTCCTAGAGAGAACCCCCAAGTTAAAGAGAGGTTAGTGCCTAGGACATCTTAGTATCTCTTGAAGATAAAACCATGAAGCTCAAGAGATAAATGTGAAATGGTTTAGATGTTGGTTTAATTACCTTTCTCAGAGGCAGATTCAATATGCACATAAACAACATATCATTCCCAAGAATATATGTTTAGGTCTAGTGGCTGACACACAGAGAATGCAACCTAACTTTTTCATTACAATGGAGACGGAAAGGATAAATATAAGAAAGAAGCTTGGTGTATAGGGTTGGATAAAGACATAATCCTATACAAAAAATCCTAGTAGAATCATGACAAGATAAAAGGAATGAAGTGCATTGTTAGGCATGGAATCCCCCCACAGCATGTTTTTGGGCTAAAAGCCCAAGTTTTGAGTACTATTGTTGTAAATACTCTGCAAATTGCAGGCGCAGATCGCAAATTGTATGTTAGAGTCATAGGGTTGTACACACTAATTTTTGAAGGTAGTGTTGGCCTACCCATCGTCCGCAGACCAATGGATTGTATAAATAGAGCGAGGCTCTAAGTTGTAAAGTAGTGAAGTAATGGAGTCTAGAAGAGAGCAAGCGTAGAGAGAAAGTCTAAGTGTTTTGGGTTGTAGTAGTAGGAAGAAGATCTGTAGCTGAGTGCACAGAGGCCTAGCAGAGTGCACAAACCCCTGTAGTTGAGTGTGCAGGGTAGAGTCAGGTCTGTAACTAGGGAAAGAGATAATAAAGAGAAGTTTGATTCCAAATCTTGTGTATCTGTTTTGAGTTATTATATGGTTGATATATTTTGCAATTGTACTGTTTTATTTATTGCACGCACTTGTATGAATCATGACCACTGTTAAGTATAACTAAACACATATAGATAAGCTAAGTGATCAACTAATATTGAGTAATAACATGGATCGAGCCCCGAGTAGGGCTACGCGAAGACAACATCGTAGGCTGCGAGGTACTGATAGGTGCGTGCAGTGACGTGTGGATAGGGCCAAAACCGCAGACCATCGCAAATCATTAGACATACCTAGGGTGCAGAAACCTAGTTCTAGCACCCTCCTATACTACTTTGGGTGAGACCTCAGTCCATGCTCCATGGACTACTGCCAAAAGGGCCAATAGTACTGGGATATGTTTGGCTAAATCACCTTCGAACCTAGGTTAGGCCCCTACAAGACAACAAATGTTTTTGTTGTCGGGACCAAGATCTACATAATGGATGTCTGATGTCATGTCACTAGAATCCAACAAAGAAAGAAATTGAAGGGTGGTTGGACAAGAATATTCACAAAATTTTCTTTGCATCCTTTCCTTTTGAGCTATATGAGTGGATCGCGAAGCTAGCAAATAGTCAGTGAAGGTGTAGACTTGAAAAACCAATCGTGTGGACTCTATAATGAGTGTGCAGACTAGAAGCATCAGAAGATAAGATATGTGAGCTATGGACCATTGGCTCTATCGAATTATAGGAGGATTTGTCACTGAGTTCGCAGTAGATATGACTGTCAGCTACACCGAGGTGGAACGACACTTCCTCAAAGGACCATGAGGTAAGTATATTAAATCTTTGAACACATGGATTAAGATGGTATTGTGTGAAAAGCGGGTTATGCAAATAAATTAGTGTTTGGGACTATGTGAAGTGGGAATATCTATAGAAATGGAAGTAGTGAAGAATTAGAAACTAGTCCCTTAATTTCACCCTCGTAGGAAAGCGAGGAAGAGCTCATGAAAGTTTCTTTGAGAAGTGCGATCAGTCTAATAAGACAATGAATTCCATGCTTACCACCTCCACCTACACCACCACTTGTCTCACCATATTCACCTCCATCTCCATGCACCCCACCTCCACCACCACCACAGTTCAGTATGGTGAATGCGATCAAACTACCAATATTCACAAGAGTAGGGAATGAAGATCCAAACCAATTTTGGTTCATGGTAAGGGTAGTATGGGAAGCACAAGGAGTCATAGATGACAATATAAGGAAGGCTATGCTAGTAAGCGCATTGTAGGATTGTGCATTTAACATGGTACATTAAGCATTCTAGTGACCATCCAAATGCAGGAATCACAGAAATCCAGACCGTGCTGAACAGGGAATTTAGCTGGCCAAAGTCGGAGGCACAACCAATTATCTAGTTTAAGGAGATCGTGATGCTCCCAAATGAGAGCCCTTGGGATCTAGACCAGAGAATGAAGAGTATGATTTGCAAAGCCAACATGACTTTGATGGATGGGCAAAAATGCTTATGGTTTGTAGCATCATTAGCACCGTATTTACGGACGGCTCTGTCACAACAAAATATTTCCACCTAGGACGAAGCATTGGAGATGGAAATGAGATTACATGAAACCCCTATACAAGATCATGGCCTGGGAGTCTAACAAATCCATGTGCAACTACAAAATTTGTGTCTAGAAATGTAGAATTTGAAATAGGATAGGACACCTTAGCCAAAAGCACGTGAGGAGGTATGGTGCATAAAATGCAAAGGCTAGGGGTATGACAAGGACCATTGTACAATATTCACCAATTACTTGGTTGGAGGAGGGTCGATTCCATTAATACCAAAGGCACAAGAAGTACTGAGCATCATGCCTGCACTATTGTGTGCGATTTGTCAGATAGGAGGAAAACACTCTATGGATAATTGTCATCTATTACAGACGTATACGCAGACGTCCCAACAATTATTTTTTAATTTTTGCATGTCGGTAGGCCATGATGAACACACCTATAGAAGCTACAAATTAATGATGGATTAGAATACCACCTACAAGGTATAGACTAAAATGTGAGCCTTCGATCCAAATGCAGGAATGACGCGTGCTGAATTTTAAGGGTGTGGATGAGGTCGAGGGGGAATGGGACTAGGAAGGTGTCACAGACAACTAATTTTTTACAATTGCGGAGGGCTAGGACACTATGCCCACGATTGTATGAATCTGATGAGAACATCATGTTTGTACTGTACTCAGTTTGATCATGAGGAAGAAGACTTCCCTACATTGATAGCAAGGTTGCGCGAGAAAGGGGTACTCTAGCCTCCTCCAACTCAGAATTTGCAAATGATGAGTTTTGAGTTGCACGAAGAGGACCCGAATGTAAACATAGTTCTTAGAAGCAGTATCGTGATAGGAGATGACAAAGGTAAGCAGTGAGAAGAAAGTGCATGGGTTCACAAGGCTCCTACAAAGGAACCTAAATTTGATTTGGAGCACATGAAGGAGACATTCATGGAAGCTAAGAAGAGCTTCATGGAGGCCTCCACTTCATGTAGTGGGGATCAACTAGAGCTAGAGAAGGATCCTTCAATTCTCACTACCTTTATAGAGATATGCATGAAACTGCTACGCGACAAAAAGGCTATGAAAGGACTATAAGAACTTATCACTAGGTGCACAGAGCCAGGAGTACCGCGCGTGGTACAGAAACTTGGAAAGCATGCATTGCACACATGAAGGAAAATGAGATTCACTGTACAAATTAGAGAGTATGAAATGGATTAGGTAATTCTAGATCTAGGATCAGACATGAATGTACTGCTGAAACAAACATGGGAACGCATGGGCAGACCGACACTACAATGGTCTTCTATCCAATTATGAATGGTGAACCAGCAAAATATCTTACCCATCGGAAGATTGCAAGAGGTAACGGTGGATATTGAAGGTGTGAGCATGCTAGCGGATTTTGAAGTGATAGATATTTTTGATGACAACAATCCCTATCCCATGCTACTAGGAATAGAATGGGCCATCAATATGAATGGAGTAATAAATATGAAGAAGCGTAAAATGAGTTTTGAGAAAAAGTCACTACATGTAGTGGTGCCTTTAGACCCTGTGGAAGGAGTGCGCTACACAGAGCCAGTGTGTGACGATGAGCTAGTCTATATATACAAAATAACTACTAAGGAACAGGATTGAGTGAATCCTACAGTGGATGGATGGATTTCGTGGGAGTGCGAAATCTTTGGCACATCAAATTCGGATGAGGAAATAGAATGATGGCAGAACCAATTACATGAGGTAACCACGCTTAATTGCAACATGATGGTTACATCATTGCATTGTGTGACAACATAGATAAGGGATTTACCTATGTATGATGGGTTGACAACTTTGGATGAATTCCTAAACAAATTTGAAAGCATAGTGCCAGAACAACAACAGTTCGATGCTCTGAAATGGGCCTTATGCGCAATGCCCACAAGGTGGTGGGGTGCAAATCAAAGAAGTTCTGAGTACTAGCGCAAATGCAGAAGAATGATGCACCTACAATTTGGAAAACCCCTGCTATGGATGAGAGCCAGTTACAAGGAACAAAAGGACTTAAGTGCCCACTTTTACCGATGGGTATAGACATATCACATACAGCCCAAAAAAGTGCACAACACTTTGAGAATAGAGAATCGAAACAAAATGCAGTAGCAGGAAAGGCGAAGCGTGCCAAATATTATCCACAGAGAAGCATTTGACAGGGTGTGCGAAGTGCTAAACAGGGTTCACCAGGTGAGACACACTGACTGGGGCTTATGTGTACCAACAGTTTGATGGGTCTATAGGACCATGTGCAAAACCCTGACTGTGAAAACAATTCCAAGGTTGTGGAATGAAGTAGGGATCGTAATCTCTGAGGACCATGAAAAGATGATTCCACACGTAATAGCACCCATAGGTGCGAAAGTATACGAAGCCCAGCATGAAGAAATCACACAACGATGTGAAGTAGAACACATAAGACTTTAGGAATCCATTTAGCAAGGGAACCTTAGACTTCATGAACTTGAAAAGGACCAGGCACGGCTAAGGATGAAAATCATTGTCAAGGGGCAGGAAAAGGAGATCAAGGGAGCATGTCCCATCGATAAACCAAGGATGACATGGACAAGTGCGGATGATCACACTAGTGAATTACAAGACCATCGCCAAGAATTAATTAGTCTGTTGCCATGGCTTGGACCACCTATCACCAAACACAGTAACCAGTGGAGCGCACTACAAATCGTAGAGCATGCGACACTGATCACCGTGAGGGTAGATGAAGATTTTCCATAGACTATACTAGAGGGCGAGATGGAGTCTCACACAAGCGGTGCAACCACCTGACTAGCCGTAGGAAGAACAGTCTTAGCACTCCAAACAACTGAAAGGGAGTGTTGGACTATCAATTATTCTACTTGGGAGCTACGTGCTCTGATAGGTGCGTGTAGGAACAACCTGTCACAAGGTTCGCGCAGTGCATGGAGGGATGCGCTGCTGTACGGGTGGGTTGGGAAGTGACCATTGGTGTCACTATTCATGACGAGATGTCCAAGTTGAGGCCAAATAGAGCAGGTGACAGGTATTTAAGACAGGAGTTAGGGGAAGGATTTAAGAAAATCTGCTGTGAGGAATGCATTGATGGCCTGGAATTGGAGGGAATTGCCGAATTTGAATTCCAAAGGTGCTATAAAACTCCAAGGGCTAGCCAACAAACAACACTTGGTCAATTGAGATTTGACTGGTTGAACAGAGTGCAAAGTGTTGAGAGTTGAGCGATAATAGAGCCCTTAAGTTCATAAAAGACCGCATACAGTACATAAATGATTACGTCCACTAAGGATGGCTTAGGCATTGAAGAAAGAACCTCTGGAAAGGCCATGTAGGCCCCTATGGTCCATGATGTTCCCGAAGGCATTGGGGTTATGGCATAAATCCATAAATCACCTCGGACACTGAGGCCGAAGAAAGATAAGCAGCCAATGGGTCCAATACACATGTCCCCGAGGAATCCACGACACAATGAGTTACCAATGGAATATAAAGGCAAGGTAGTCACCATTGAAAAAAATGAAGAGGAAGAAGACTTGCAGACTTTGATTGCCACCTTAGAAGAAGAAGAAGACATGGAGGAAGACATCCAACCATTGCGCTCTACAGTGAAATTGCCCGAGTATGTCCCTCCGTGAAAAGATGAAACCAAAGTAGCAAAGGACCTGGATGCAATGAAGAGTGCAATCCAGACCCCACTCCTCCTTGATGGCATTACCTTTGAGGGCTCGATCCTAGGACATGTGCCCACCCTAAAATTTGAAGATTAGGACCTCGTAGACAGTGAGAAGTTCCCGCACTTAGAAATGGAAAACCTGATGAAAAATAATATGGAAGGGTCGGTGATAATGCTAGAGCTACAAAAATGGTTGTGCGGTGTGGAAAAGCTTGTGTTGCTTCATCTGCTATGGATACCACATTTCCACCGTGCACAAATCACCATTTTCATCATCAGGCAACTACTTTTCCTAGTGCATGATGGGCACTTATGGTTGGCAAAGCCTATTCCCATCACAGTAGATCTCATCCACTGAATTTCTTGGCTTCCCTATAAGGCAAAGGACCTTGCAACGATAGCAGGGAAAAGAAATGATTTGGCTTTCACAGAGGCCATGAAAGAAAAATATAAGCTCGAGAAGAAAAAAAGAGGTTATGCTATCATCAGTATCAACAATAAAGGGGTGCGTGTAGCCACCCAGATCTTGGCCAGTAAAGTAATGAGAAAATGCCATGCCAATGAAGTAATAGGGCTAGTGGTTGTACTAGCCGAATAGTGTGTGGAGGGGGTCTAGTTCAACTCGGCCAAGTTCCTTTGCGAAGAGTTTTTTCTCAATTGTCAGGAGGCTTAGGAATAGGGTAAGACCTTCCACTATGCGTGGTTGCTCTTATCCATCTTGCTGGTAGCAGGGGAACTACTGGAGGATAGCCAGTTCCCGAGCATCAACTGAGACTTACCGGAGGCTGCGATGTATGCTTCAGTTAGGGCCATCAAAGATGCAAAATAGATTCACAATAACAAGATTTTTTGGGTGCTCTTGGAGGCAAGCATCTGAATGTGGATTAATATGAGGCTGCTTCTATCCCCCATGGTGCACAACAGTCTTCAGAGTTTTGGAGACTTCAAGGTGAACATGCACAATATCTACAACAAGACATGAAAGGATATGGTGTAGCAGTGGAAAAAGCTCCCATTCATAGCCACTGACAACATGATCTTTATGGTGTTAGAGAAATGGCCTCCCGAGTGGCGCATCATGGATTTTCTAGAGTTGGAGAAGATGACAACATAGAAAAGGAAGGATGATGCCAAGCCGCGCATCACCCAATTGGCTGACATAAGGTAGAATGAAAAAGCAGCAATCAAGGTAAGGGCAGTCCATGAAGCAGCAGAAGCTGCTGCGGAGTAGAATAAGGTCGTTGAAGTAGCAACAATGCAGAAAGCAGAGGCCGCAACAGTGTAGGCAGAGAAGGGCCAAGTAGTGTCTACAGGACAGGAGGCAGAGGACACAGAACTTGCAGAAGAGAGAGTGGACCCAGGTACCACCTCTACACAACTCAAACAACCACGCATCATAGAAATAACAGGTACAAGAAAGAAGGTCAAGTCCTCAAAGCTAACCATTGACCTGATCAGCTTAACTGAAGGTGACCTCCATGACATCGGTGAGACAGTTTGCGATGTCAATAGTGAGGCGCTCCAAGACTTTATGACGGAACAACAAACTATGTTGGGGGTCATAAAGGTGCAACTACAAGAGTTACAGGGATGGCCCCCCATAGGAGGGTACCTTGTCTACCCACGTCGCAACAAGCACGTCAGCAGAAGAAGAGATGCTACGCACGAAGATGGCTAATACGATAACATTGCCAAAGGGAGTGCTAGTCTTGGAGAGCACAATGGATCAGGTGACGCTTAATGCAATGAAAGGCATTGGCCTTAACTTAGTTGCTCTCCCCCAGAACACACTTTATCAGCTACAAGATGGAATAAAATCAGAACTCTACGCCAGAGAGAGCCACATGATCTAGGTTTTGCACAAACAACAGATTAATATAGAACATCTCAGCTTACAACATGATGAGTTGGTGTCACAAAACCGACAGTTGGTACATACAGTTGATAACGCTTGTCGGTGTGTCCCAGAGTTTTCCATTGCAGTGGACCTACCAACAGAACTATGGATCCACAGTTTGGCTAGGGGAGTCAACAATGCGAGAGAAGAAAGAACAAGAGTGCTGCTAGAGCTAAATCTCCAGATCTCCAAGCTGCGGCTAAAGGCACAACCTTCCACTCCCCCAGAGGTCAGAGAGCAGTGCACCAACGCTATCACCATAGGGATGGAAGAGATTGGAGGAGCAGTCCGTGACTGTACTAATATCTTGGAGTAGGCACTTGAGGTCCTCACTATGTTGTAGAAGGACTCCAACATCGAGTAGCTAGAGTCTAAGGCACATGAACTCTAGCAACAATGTGACAACATTAGAGGGACTGCACAAACAATAGTCCTTACTCACTAGCTTGCAAGGATGCAGGAAGCCAAGGATTTAAAAGAGCAGGTTGACATAGCATGCCACAAGGAAGTAGTTCTAAAAGCACGCGTCCAACCATGGATTGATGAAGCCTTCACAATCACGGTGGATATTAAGGGAAAACTCACACAGATTCAAGGAATGCATGCATAGATGCAATGCAACATGCTAGAAATAGAGGATTCAAAAATAAAAATGCAGCAGGTCCAGTAGGCAGTAGCTTAGTGCATTTCCGACATTCAGAACATTTGGGAATAGTTGCAGGGACTCCACACCAAGATCATCATGCCGAAAGAGTGACTCGACGATGAGTCACGATGTTTTTTTTGGGGGTCTGTTGGGCATGGAATCCCCCCATAGCATGTTTTGGGGCTCAAAGCCCAAGTTTTGAGTACTGTTGTTGTAAAGACTCCACGAATTGTGGTCGCGGAGTGCAATTTGTATGTTAGAGTCATAGGGTTGTCTGCCATAATTTTTGAAGGTATTTTTAGCCTACCCATGGTCCGCAGACCATGGGATTGTGTAATAGAGTGAGGCTCTAAGTTGTAAAGTAGCAAAGGAATGGAGTCTAGAAGATAGCAAGCATAGAGAGAAAGTCTAAGTGTTTTGGGTCATAGTAGTAGGAAGAAGCTCTATAGCTGAGCGTGCAGAGGCCTAGTAGAGTCTATAGCTGAGTGCGTGGATCCCTACAACTGAGTGTGCAGGGTAGAGTCGGATCTATAACCAGGGAAAGAGATAATAAATAGAAGTATGATTCCAAATCTTGTGTATATATTTTGAGTTATTATATGGTTGATATCTTTTGCAATTGTACTGTTTTATTTATCGCGTGCACTTGTATGAATGATGAACATTGTTTAAGTATAGATAAAGACATATAAATAAGCTAAGTGATCAACTAATATCAGGTAATAATGCAGATTGGTCCCCGAGTAGAGCTGCGTGAAGACAAAATCGTAGGGTGTGAGGTACTCATATGTGCATGCAATCACGTGCGCACAGGGTCAAAACCGCGGACCATCGAAAATCATCAGACATCCCAAGGGTGCAGAAACATGGTTCTAGTACCCTCCCATACTACTTCGGGTGAGACCTCAGTCTACGCTCCATAGATTGTTGCTAAAAGGGTCAGTAGTACCAGGATTTGTTTGGTTAAATCATCTCCGAACTTGGGTCAGGCCACTACAAGCCAACATGCATAAATTATGGATCAGATTTTAAGGCTTTCAACTAAATGTCTCACAGGTATTATTTTCTATATTATAACATAGGTAAATCTATAATCTCAAAAATACCATCTATTATTGCATAACGTAGATAAATCTACAATCTCAAAGGTACTATTATCTATTACATAACATTAGTAAAATTGTGACTTAAGAGTGAATATAGTAGCTACAATTACATCATTTATGGATAAGAAAATACACATATGGAATGACACACAGAGGCAAAACAAATTCTACATATCCCAAGGCTTTGAATCACTAGAAACATTCTTCATTAATATTTAAAAATGAACAGGGAAAATTTTAGGGGCTAATATTCACAGATGGGCTAATTTTCCATGCTTTTTCCAAAAAAAAACATTCTCCATTTCCCATTTTTCCTAAAAACTATTTGCCGAAATTTTATAAGAAAAAATTATTTCACCTTAAAAATTGCTAGAAAATTATAGAGAGTATATAAAATCATTAGAAGTTTGAATATTTTTACTAAAATATCAGTAAGAATTTTTTAATTTGCATATTATGCATTAGTAAGATTCACCAAGGTTTCTAATCTTTAATATTCCATCCTTAAAATTTTCCCTGAAAATGAAATGCCTATTGTAGGCCTAACTATGAAATCTACAAAACAAATACAATCCCTGGAATAAGAAAATAGAACTAAACTTGGAACCTCCTCTAAAAACAGAGTTCAAAACCCTTAAACGCAGAATTCAAAACCTTTGAAAATAGAATTTGGGAACCTTTGATACCAAGTTCCTCTTCCATTTTATAGGGAGAGAGGGATCAAAAAATAGCTAGAAAATATCTCAAAATGCTACAACTATCTAAGCATGTGAATGGCCTAGTTGTAATAGCTATTACCTAACAAACTTGATTCTTTTCTTGAAAATGTGAAATTAAAAAAAATGAAAATCACGAGGTGTCATAATTAACACAACAAAACAACTCAGATTCCAATTCCTGTAATCTCCTAAGGTGGACTTAGGCTCCATTATTTGGATTATTGGTGGGTTGATGATTTGGCCATGATCCGAATGGAAAATGGCATCCACCTATGATGTTCATCCACGCATAGTATTCATCCACTCATGGAATTTACCCATGGTATTGTAAGTGGCATCCACCCATGGTATTCATCCAGCCATGTCATTTATCCACCCATGTAAATTACCCATGGTACTGTAAGTGGCACCCACCCATGGAATTTTCGCATGGTATTGTAAGTGACATCCACCGCTGGTATTCATCCTCCCATGGTATTGTAAGTGATGTCCACCGATGGTATTCATTTACCTATGGTATTTACCCACCCATGGAATTTACCAATGGCATTGTAACAAAAAAGGGCTATAAGTAACAAGTCACCTTTTGTAAAAGAACAAATTTTCCACCACAATGTGGCTTTTACAATTATTATCTATTTTAATAAAAAAATTCTTTGTGGTTTTTTTATTTTGTGTTCTCCTCTTTTTCGTTTTCTCCATTTCAATTTTTTCAATCTTGGGGGACTCCCCCAAAGAATTGGATCAATGGTATCAGACTCAGCTTATAGCTCAATGGGAATGAGGGTTATATGCATACTTTAGTTTCCAATTTTTACAACAATATTCAATAAACTTCATGCATGTGGTATGACCTCCACAAAGCACTTTATTGGGCAAAAAGGGAAGATTTGTTTTTTTCATTTTTTTTGTAGGATTTTGCTGGGTTGTGATTTTTTAGATCAGATATGAAACTTTTGGTACAAAATTTACAAAAATAAATAATAGATCTAGATTCCTTGCCAAAAAATATCCAAATAAAAAAAAATTTGCTGAATCACAGTCTGATTGAGGGCGATATCACTGATTTAAAATCAGTTGTGTCGCATAAATATTTCTTGCAAAAATTCATGGATGGTGACTCTCCTATCATTTTTGCAATGTTTGTATAGGATTACAGAAAATCGATTATAGATCTGATCTCCTCTTCAGAAATCACCCAATTTCAAAAAATAAATTGGTCAAATCAGAGTTCGAATGAGGGAGATATCACTGATTTAAAATGAACTATTTTTTTAGAACTTTTGTGATGACACAGCAACTGCAATGCGAATTTGAGCTTCCAGACTATCTAGATATGAATTTCAATTAAATGGGAAGATGTAGAATGGTAATTCATTTTCCAAAAATAGGGTATAATAAATATTCTTAGTTATATTGACCAAGGTTTTCCCATTTTAAATTATTTTTATATCTGGAGAAGCATTTAGAGCAAGTTCCCTTTGGAGACATGACCTCCCAGCCCACTTTAGTAGGAAACTGCTTCACATTCATTAGTTTTAGCATAGTAGCATCTAGCTTGGGTTCTTTGGAGATGTACCCTAGAACCTTAGGCTATGTATGGACTTGCTACTTCATCAATAGTTAGCATCACTATTAGTATGATACTTGGTCACAAACATTATAGGGTATCTCTATATTTGGATCTTTGTTTTTCATGGTTATGGGCCATCCACAAATCCACACTTCATCAAATTCCATTTTTTAGGCTACACACTATTAGTATCATAGTTGGCCACAAGAATTACAGGGTATCTCTATTCTCAGATCTTCATTCATCATGGTTATGGGTTATCTGCACAAAACCCTTCTCCTCAGTGGCTCTTCATATTCAACAAAGGATTATTATGAGGGAATTTCATGCAATGGGGACCATTTCTTCTTAAGGACAGAGGAATGATCCGAATGGAAAATGGCATCCACCCATGGAATTCAGCCATGGTATTGTAAGTGGCATCCACCCATGGTATTCATCCACCCATGGTATTTATACACCCATGGAATTTGCCCATGGTATTGTAAGTGGCATCCAACCATGGCATTTTAAGTGGCATCCACCCTTGGTATTCATCCTGCCATGGTATTTATCCACTCATGGAATTTTCCCATGGTATTGTAAGTGACATTCTCCCATGGTATTTATTCACCTATGGTATTGACCCACCCATGGAATTTACCTGTGGTATTATAACAAAAAAAGGCTATAAGTAACAAGTCACATTTTGTGAAAGGATAGATTGTCCACCATAATGTAGCCTTTACAATTATTATCTGTTTGAATAAAAAAAAATATTTGTGGTTTTGTTTATTATGTGTTCTACTCTTTTTCTTTTGGAATTTCTATTTTCAGATCCTGGGGGCCTCCCCTTGCCAAGATCCATTTCATATTTTTAGATCTTGGGGGCCTCCCATGATCTAGGGATCTTTTTCTTATAGATGTATGAAAAGAATCACATGTATAAATTGTAGCTTAACTCAGAAATTTAATGCGCACATATAAAGGAAGAAGAAACACATAAAGGAAGAACGAGAAGACAACAAGACTTGATAACGGAGTTTTCCCAACTCAGACTATGTCTCTGGGCCCTGCTCGATCAATGGCGAGGCCTTCATATATTAAATGGAATGAAAAGAGGAGAATTATAATCATCAGTTGCATAAAAAGAGGCTATACCTCCATTCTGGACATGACTGTGAAATGGAGACCTCAAATTGAGAAATAGACAGCACCAATGCGTCCATGGCATTGAGAGAGGCTAAAAACATATAAAACTTGTCCAAATCAGACAAAGTGCACTATTGGCCACCTAAAAGCTCTCCTGTCAAACGAACTGCATGCTGAAAATCCCTCTTCCTCTCCTTTTTCCAATCATCAACCTTTTATATGTCTCTTTGATCACAAAGTTGCTTCAAAATTTAAGGTTGGTTTTGTTACAATGGAAACCATTTAGGTAGAAGGGTCGGCTAGTGCAACTAACCTTCTAAAATACCATTTTTATCGTTTAAAAGTGATAATACAAAAAGCCCGAAAAACACTGAAACTCCGACCGAAACTTTTAAAATCGGACTTCAAATATATCAAATCGACCCTATAAATACATCGGGCCCAATCCCAATCGCAAATCACTATAGCTGAGGTTCATGGCCCTATATACCAAGGAATCACCGATCGTTGATCATCAATCGCCGATTTACTAATTCCCCGATCACCGATTAGATCTTGACTGTTGATCTGCTTTCTAATCCGACCACTGAGATTGCACATCGATAATCGGAGATCATAATCATAATGGCATAAAGGTCTGATTCTTGTGCCTTGGGTTTCGCTGACCCGATCCACCGATGTCGACCACTTTATGTCCTCGATATCACTGATTCCCTTCCCTCGATTGCGATTAGGCAGAGATCAGTAATCGAGGGTTCTGCTACCCTTACTTCTCTGCCTTTTGACTTCTCTGACCCAATATATTGGCAATCACTGATTAGGGGTCTTAAAGTCCACCCTTTACATGATTTCCGATGTGATTCCCTTTTAAAGCTAACAACCCTTTTTTTAGGGAAAAATCCTCATTTTCCAAAGGAACAAGGTGACCTTCTTTTTGCCATAACTTCATCATCCGAACTCGGATTGGAGTGCCATTTGCACCATTGGAATCAGGGTGATGAGCACTTAGATATGGTGTCAAGATACCAACTTTTCTACCACTTTGAATTTTGAGCTTTTCCATGCCATTGTATCTGAAGATCAACCTGAATCAATCCTCCCCATTGAGGAGCTTTTAGACTGCCAAAAGCTTTCATTAGTCAATTGGCAAGTGAGGGAATTCTTTCCTCACCCTTACCTTCTCTAGCCATTTGGCCTTGCTATGGTGCATTCCCTTGAAACCAACTCGAAGGTATTCCACATCTCCTCACCGTGAAGTTCTGGTCCTTCTATTAAGGATGATGTCTTCAAGTAACTCATCGAGATATTCTAGATTAAAATCATCAACTGTAGGAACTATGCCCATCTCATCGGTATCCATGATCAATGGAGGTTCATACAACTTTAGATTCTCTACATTCACTACTGAGTAAATCTGCATATATATCGTCAAATCAAGACGAAAGGCAATGTTTCCAATCTTCTCCAATATGGTGAATGGACCATACTGAATGGGTCGCAACTTCTTCCCTTCTCCCTTCATCCTGTCCTTGTTGATATGGAACCACACTTTGTCTCCCACATGGAATTGGTGGCCGACTCAGTGTTTGTCATGTCAAGCCTTGTAATGGGCTTTAATTTTCTCCAACTTCTCTTGCATTGCTTAGTGAATCAATTAGATTCATTGAATGAACTGTTGAGCTTTGTCCCCATAATTATGTCCACTGGAGCCACCTTCTTTTCCAAAGACCATATCGAAAGGGTCCTTTGGTAGGTAACCAAAGCATTTCTCGAATGGTGAATGTCACGTAGATGAATGCATTGCTTGGTTGTAGGAATGTTGTACATATAAGAGATGTTCATCCCACAATAGCCTCATAACAAGTGTACCATGGTATGGTTGACAACCTCTGTCTATTCGTCTGTCTGCGAATGAAATTCCATTCTTCTTTTCAATTTGGTGTCCATCATCCTCCACAAGCTGGCCCATATCTCTCCAAGAAAGCGAGAGTCCCGATCTGACTCAATTGATGTGGGTAATCCAAAATGGACCCAAACATGCTGAAAGAAATGTGAAGTATTCTTCTCTACAATGATCTACTTTTTACAAGGCATAAGAATACACATTTTGCTAAAACGGTCAATGACGACATACAAATAGTTGTGACTCTTTTTAGACAAAGGCAAACCTCCTACAAACTAGATTCACCCAGTTTCCCATGGACGACTTGGAATAGGGAGTGGTGTGTAGAGCCTGATTTTTCTATTAGAGGGATTTCAAATAGAACAAATCACACAACCCTTCACATAGCGAGTCACAATGTTCTTTATATGAGGCCAAAAACAAAATATTTGTGCATGACATAAAGTCTTTTCGACACCAAAATGTCTAGACACAAGAGAGGTGTGGGCCTCTCGAATTACATGTACTCTTTCCCCTATGGGAATACACAAATTATGATGGTGATACAACAATTTGCCCTGCAAGTGATAGTTGTCCACCTGTGAACCATGGGTTAGTTTTTCATAAATGTCCTTAAAGTAATCATTGTTATCATATTGTTCATCATAACTCTCAAAATAAAAAGAAGCATTATGAAAAATAACAAAAGCAAAAATAGGAGGGCGAGATAGCATATCGGCCACTTTATTACTAATGCCCTTCTTTACTTTATTACTAGATGAAACTATTGAAGAAAACCCATCCACCTGAAATGACGAGATTGCTGCAACTTGGCTTGTGACTGAAGGCATTGTAAGGGATGAAGATCCATATGGATGATGATCTACTTCTCGATCAGGTTGTGTTTCCACTTTTTCACACATTGCACCAAGGAATAAAGATCCTTCTCATAAATGGGATAGTTTATGACAACTTGACAAAACTTCTCAGAATTGTAACAAATCAGCTTATTCTTCTGCATCAATACAACTCCCATGGCATAACCGCTGGCATCAGTTTTGATCTTGAATGGGTCTTGGAGATAGGGTAGGCTAAGATTAGCGCAATACTGATCTTTTTCTTCAATTTTTCAAAGGACTTATGCTTTTTTCCTCCCCATTGGAAGACCTGTTTCACACTTGTCAATGTGTGCAAAGGTGCTGCAATAACATAGAAATTAGTAATAAATCTCCTCCAATACTGGAGTACACCGAAAAAGCTATGGACCTCAGTTACACTTGTAGGCTGAGGTCAATTTATAATTGCTTCAACTTTATAGGGATCAATTTGTAACTGGCCATGACCAACAATATGACCTACGTAACCCAAAGAGTTTTTCACAAACACACACTTTCAAAATTTTACAAAGAGCTTTTCTTTTTCTCAGTACATCAAGCACTTTCTTTACATGACACACATGTTCAACCCAACTTTTACTGAAGACAAGTATATCATATAAATATACAAGAACAAATTCATCAATGAAACAACGAAAGAGATCATTCATGACTCTCATAAAAGTGGCTAGAGCATTGCAAAGCCCAAATGGCTTCACCATGCATTCAAACAACCCCTGTTTGGTTTTGAAGGCGGTTTAGCACATGTCTTGCTCTAAAATTCGGACCTAGTGATAACCACTACAAAAATCTAATTTCGTGAAATAAAAAACATTATTTAATTAATCTAAAAATTCATCAATGCATGGAAGGGGGTAGCGATTTTTCACTGTAATTTTTTTTGGCGTGCGGTATTCCACGCACATCCTCCAAGTGTCATCTTTCTTTGGCACTAAGACAATTGGTGAACCACACAGAGAAGTGCTTGGCCTGATGACCCCTTGGTCTAGCAATTGCTGCACCTATTTATTGATTTCCTCCATATCAATAGTTGACATCCTGTACATGCCAATATTTGGGAAAAGATCGTCATGTTGCAAATGGATTTCATGTTGGATTTCCCTCTTTGGAGGTAATCCCTTCGGTTCCTCAAATAGCTCATCATAATTAGAAATTAATTCTAATAATTCCTGTTTATGTTCCTGAACACAACCCTAGAAAGCATTAGCGAATTCTACCTCTTTTTCCCTTACAACCATAAGCATGCAACCCTTACTGGAATTCACCAGTCTTTTCATTTGTCTAGCGCTTACAAGGTTGGCATTGATTTTATTTTGATGAGCCCTTAGTATATATTCTACCCCATCTTTTGTGATTTGATATTTTTTTTCATGACAGAAAAAGACTGCCTTTCTATCATACAGATATGGGCTCCCTAATACCATGCCACAGATATCCAATGGAATCACGTCCAGTTCTTCTTCATGAACTAGCTTAGAAGCGATTACAAATTTGACATTACACTGCTTGGTTACATTCAGTTTTGCTTTATCATGTATCCATCCAAGTGGCTAAGGTTTCGGGTGTGGTTTTGCTTCTAAGCTAAGTTTCTTTACCAAGGATTCTGCAATTAAGTTTACTTGGGATCCAGTATCAAACATAGTTTCAACTTTGGTATGTTTTATGAAAACTCTGATGTGAAACAGTTCAATTCTCTTTCAGTCATTAGGAAGGGACTCGTTTACAGAACTGGTGCCTTCATGCGATTTAGAATTGAAATGAGGTGTAAGAGTGCCTTTTGTTCCCCTAGCTATGATTAATGCTTCATCTCCAGAATCCGATCCAAGGTCTTGCTACGCCGTTGCCACTATCTTTTGCTTCCCTTTTCCTCAATACTTCTTTGGATGCTTTTCTGGGTGCTTCTTCCAACAGTGATTGTCATCATGGCCTTCCTTTTTACAGTGATTGCAATACAACCTTTCTCCTTCTTTGGGTACTGCCGTTTTCTCCTCCTTTCCTTTCCATTTTTCTTTGGATTTTCCATTGGGAGGTTCGAATGGTGTTTTTCTGGAATGATCATCTCTTTCATTTCCCCCCCTTCTCAATATGAATTTCCTTCACGTTGGCTGAGTCAATTGTGGTTGGTTCAAACAACAACAATTAATGTCTAATATAGCTATGAAGTGAGTGAATATACTTAGTTACAACTTCAGGTGTATCAAGTGGAATACCCAAATTCAATGCTTTCTTCCTAAAATATTTTGTAAAACTTTGAACATCCTTACCTTTTCCTTGTCTTAAATACTTCCAATTAATTAACGCTTTTTTCTTGTATCCTAAAGCATAAAACTATTCCATTAATGTAGAAATTGAATCAGACCATGAGGAAAAGAGGTTACCCACATTCTTACTGTGCTGCAATTTGCTCTCCCACCAAACAAGAGCGGCGCTGCTCAGCTATAGAGAGGCCAACTTAATATTTGCCTCATCCTCAATGATCTATTGAATCCTGTAGTAGACCTCAATCTGGCTAATCCAATTATTAAGTTTATCTGCGTTACCTTCACCATTAAACATGGGAAGATCAAATTTAACATCTAATTTAAAGAAATGTTTCTTAGATGCATCCTTTGAATTTTTACGATTATGGTGGTGAGAGGAAGGAGAACCTTCACTCCCGGATGGAGAAGGAGGGGGTTCTTCTCCACCATTCCCATGTGTTGAACCTTGTCCTTTTGGGTTTCTCTCCTCTGCTTTCTCTAGCCTTAAAAATAACTAGCTAATATTCTTTGCCATTGAATAGAAGGTGTTGCGGAAATTGCTCTCCTATTCAAGATGAGCATCTTCTACCATGTTTCTCCTTTGATGTGCATGCCCCACTTCGGGATCGAAAGGCTCTAATTCCCCTTCGAATCTTCAGATTCTGTCTCTTGTTAGCATACAAACATGCAATTCACATCTAAAAAGACTTGTTCTGATACCACTTGATTCAGGGATCTTTTGCATATATATGTATGAAAAGAATCACATGTAGAAATTGAAGCCTAACTCATAAATTTAATGTGCACACATAAAAGAAGAAGGAACACATACAGGCACAACAACAAGACAATAAGAATTGACAACGGAGTTCGTCCAACTCGGACTACGTCTCTGAGCCCTGATCGATCAATGGGGAGGCTTTCATATATTAAATGGCATGAAAAGAGTAGAATTACAATCATCAGTTGCATAAAAAGAGGCTATACCTCCATTCTGGATATGGCTGTGAAATAGAGACCTTAGATGGATAAATAGACAACACCAATGCGTTTGCGGAGTTGAGAGGGGCTGAAAACATATAAAACTTGTCCAAATCAAACAAAGTGCACTATCGGCCACCTGAAAGCTCTCCTGCCAAACGAACTACGTGGTGAAAATCCCTCTCCTCTCCTTTTTCCAATCATTGGGCTTTTATATGTCTCTTTTATAACAAAGCTACTTGAAAATCGGAGGTTGGTTTTGTTACAATGGAAACCGTTTAGGTAGAAGGGTTGGCTGGTGCAACTAACCCTCTAAAATAGCCTTTTTATTGTTTAAAAGAGATAATACAAAAAACCCAAAAAACACTGAAAATATGACCAAGACCTTTAAAATCGGACTTCAAATATATCAAATCGGCCCTATAAATCCATTGGGTCTGATCTCGATTGCAAATCACTATCTCTGAGGTTCATGCCCTTCTATACTCGGGAATCGTTGATCATTGATCACTGATTTTCCGATTCCCCGATCACTGATTATATCCCAACCATCGATCTACTTTTTGATCCGATGACTAATATTGCACATCGCTAATTAGTGATTGCAATCGCAATGGCCCAAAGGTCCAGGTCTTGTGCCTTGGGTTTCACTGACCTGATCTGCTGATGTCGACCACTTTATGTCCCCAATATCACCGATTTCCTACCCCCTGATTGTGATTAGTCGGAGATCGCTAATCATGGGTTCCGTTGCCCTTGCTTCCCCACCTTTTGACTTCTCCGACCCGATATATCAACAATCGTTGATAAGGGGTCTTAAATTTTTCCCTTTGCACAATTTTCCATGTGATTCCCGTTCAAAGCTAAAAACCCATTTTTTTAAGGGAAAAATCCTCATTTTCCAAAGGAACAAGGTGACCTTCTTTCTTCCATAACTTCATCATCCGAACTTATATTGGAGTGCCATTCACACTATTGGAATTAGGGTGATGAGCGCTTCGATCTGATGTGAGGATACATGTTTTTCTGCCACTTTGAGTTTTGAGCTTTTCCATGCCATTGTATCTGAAGATCCACTTGGATCATCCCACCATGGTTGGGATCATACCATGCCTCTATCATGATATTTATACCATGGTTATAAGCAACTTCTGTAATCACTTTCTCCCTCTAACTGCTTAGATTCCCTCTTTTTGGTGAAGGTTGTGATTTGGTGTGGTGGCATTGGAGGTGCTCTGCATTGAATGATGACTGAAAAAAAATGATAGTTGCTGACACATTCATCCTCCATACTCGATATTATATTTTAAGGGCTCAATATATCATAAATATTATAGAAAGAAATGTTACAAAATCATATAATTATGATGCCCCCAACTCACTCTTGCTTAGCCCCATTTTTGTTTATTTACCATATTACCATGTGGTGTGATGACAAGCTTTCATACAACACTGCACTTGAGATCTTAGAGCCTTGTATATCATAAATTTATTAAAATAGCATTACGAATTACTTAGTCTCAATTAGCCTTTCGCTCCTTATTTCTTAGGCCCTCTTCCTATTTCTCCTCCATGGGACTAGGTGTCGTGACCGATGACTTGGCGGTTGGGTGCTAAATCCTTCAAGATACTGTCGGGGACCTATTTCCCTTTGTAATCACTCTTTGCCCCTGGTTCTTTGGGCTTCCACAACCATGCGACATCAATGCATCAAACTCCTTAGTATCGTAACCTTTTTGAAATATAATTTAAATAGAATTACGATGTCAAATTCCTCTAATATTATTTATAGCACTTAGGTGCTCTACATTTTCTATGCCCTTGGTTCTTTTGGGTCCTCATGACTAAGGGCCACTCAACATCAGAGCCCCTCCCATTGTAAAATTTTCAAAAATATTTCATAAAGGGGTTTTGATATTTCTAACCTCTAATATGTTGACCTCCAAGATGACATCATGTGAACATCATCATTTCCATGTGCCACCCCCTAAATGGTGACACATGTCACAATGATTTTCCCTATTAGGCCAACGAAAATGTTGAATTTGACTACCACGTGTTGACTGTATGGTCATGTCATGCTGACATCATCTTCCTTGTCAACCTCTCGAGGCCAATCATCTGCTGCCATGTGTCTTCTTGGAGGAGAGAGAAAGGGTCATTGGGGTCATTGGTTTTGTGATGGTTTCCTTTGTATTTCTCCTTCTTCATAACCTCAATGCTTCTCAATGAAAGGAATTTATTTAGAACTTATGCAATTTTGATCTCTGAGGTTGTGAAGTGACTAACCTTTCAAAATTTAGGTTCTGATATCCCATTACGGATCCACTTTTAAATAAACTGTTGAGGTCCCCTCCACATTCTAGCCTTTGATATCCGAAAATATCGATATGCTCCTTATCGATCTTTCCTATATCAGGTCCTGAAGTGTTGCTACTTCTTTGAAATTGGCATCCCAATGGTTGATCTTTCCCTTTTGATTTCAGCATGCCAATTTTGACTCTCCGTTTTGGATTTTGCCTCGAAATTTTGGCTTTCCGTTTGTTAGTCAACTAAAATTACACCAATCCTCCTCTATACCAAGGATAAAAAATAGCACCATTTGACACAAATTTAAGATGGTATGACAAATAAAAACATCAACTCCAATTGGGGACAATGTATTGTAAGAAATGCATTGAAAACCTCTAGATTAGTGCCTCTATCTATTGGGCATGGAGTCAGTTTATTCAGGTACATAGAAAACAAAAATAGAAGAAGTAAGAAGTTAAAATATTACTAGTATGTACAATGGCTCACTGATATATACAGTGGGTGAAAAAGGGACCTCTTTAATTTTTGAAATAAATCTTAAGAAAATTCCCATTCACGGGTAGTTCAAGCACCTCTCCATCCAAAATTTCCTGTAAGAAGGTGTTGTTTCCTTTAGCTTCAGATATCTTGAAAGGTCCAAACCACAAGGGATAAAAATTACCATGCTTTTTGTTGTCCTCTCTCCTAACATATCATCTAAGTACCAAATATTCTAGTTGTAAGGATATGTCACTTGCCTTTTTGTCAAAAATAGCCTTCACCTTTTCCTAGTATTTAATCAGGTTATGAGTTACCAACCCTCTATTTTATTTTAGTTCTACTAGCTGATTTTCTCTTGTGGTCATAGAATTGGGCTCCTCCTTAACATCAAGTAAAATTTTAAACACTAGCATGGCTTGTTAGATAGGCAAAATTACAACCTTTCCATATAGGAATTCAAAGGGAGACTTACTAGTTGACCTCTTGGTAGTAACCTAGTTGGCCCATCTCTAAATGGGGAAAACGTTCTACATTAGCCAAATCCCAGTCCTCCAATTTTAAAATGGGATGCATCCCAAGCACGAACATGCAAAGATAATTTGGTCTCGTAGTAAAGGTGTGTGCAGTGTGACCTTAGTTTCATTAATATCCTTCAAAACCTTTGTTTTGCATTTGCGTGGAGGAATGTACTCGGGAAATTTAGAAATGGGGTTGGACCCCTCCACATCAAAATCCTCTAGCCCCTCCATATCAGTGTCGTCCACACCCACATGGAGTTCTTCAACCTCGGCTTCAGGCTCTAGGTCAATCACCTTACTATTTTCCTATGCAGTGGAATTTCCTATATGTGCGTTCTCTCTAGGTGATGCATGCATTGATTGTTATGCTTTCTTCCTATCCTTATTTTGATTTTGGACCCTCCTTGGTTAGCGTGGGCCTCAGTCTGCATGCCCTAGGGGATTTAGGAACTTCTTCCAGTACTTATACACTTTCAACCTCTGGGGAAACTCCCTCAGCTGTCATTACTACCTTCGATGTCCTTCCTTTGCCTATCCTTGCTTCTCTTGCACTCATAGTTTTTACGGGCACTGACATTATGTTAGACAACAATACTTGTATCTCCATTCGAAACTTCTCAAATACTGAACTTGCTATCAGGGTTTCAAATATCTCAAGATTCATACGCACATGAGAGGTTAATACCTCAATTCTCAAAATTCCAAGTGTTTTTCATTGGGCAACCACCTCTAATTTATAAGCATTTTCGAATTCAAAATCTGATCATTCCCCCCATAACTCGTTCATAATGTTGGATTGGTGGAAAATTTTCATAGATTTTCCCCTTAAATTCTGACTTAAATGTTTCCCCTCTCACTCCATTTGGTTGTTTTCCAATTGTCAAGTCATGAACAGTGACCATAATGGTCACTTTTCGACTACCCTGTGAAGTCCCTTCTTAGTTAGTGCAGCTCCTTGCGCATGTCTGCTAACACTATGACATTCCTTCATCTCACGTAGTTTCCCAACTGTGTATCTCCCCAACTTCAATAGTGTATTTTATATTCCTGTTCCTCCTTTCAACTGCCTGGAGAACTAAGACTATGCTTCCATAATGTAGTCATCTAGCTGGATCACCGATGTATGGCTTCAAGTTGTCTTCCATTCACTCATCCTGGGAATGGTTCTCTATTCAATTTTACCAATTGAACTGCTCCACCATCGATAATCTCCTTGATGACATAGGGCCCTAGCCAATTGATCCTAAATTTCCCTGAAAATTTATCAAAATTTTCATCATATAACAAAACTAGATCATTTACCTTAAAGGTGCGCAGTTTGATGTACTGATCATGCCATGCCTTTTCACAATCCTTTTGAACCTGTTGATGGAATCCAACTAGAAATCTATCTTCTTCAAGCTCTATTAGCTGTGCGAGCTTCTCCTCTGAGGGCTTCACATTCTGCCATTCCCGTGAATGCCACTATGTGTAGACTAGGTACAATGTACTCCATCAGCATCAAAGCTTCCACACCATCAACCAATTTGAACGGTGATTGTCCTGTCAACTTCTTGCAAGTCATTATATAAGCCCATAGCACTGTGGGTACACAAACATCCTAGTCATTTCATTGATAATTTCAAGCATTCTTGAGTGCGCTCTCCAATATTTTATTAAATGCTTCCACTATCCCATTAGCCTGTGGATGATTGGGTGTGCTCTTCTAATGGTACACCTGAAAATCCTCCATCATCATGCTGATCGTCTCATTGAGAAAGTGTGTACCATGATCACTCATTAGAATTTTGTACAGCCAAAACTTGTGAGTATGTACTGAAAGATAAATTTTTCTTATGTCGCACTTGTACAATCTTTCATAGGCTACGCCTCCACCCTTCTAGTTAAATATTTAGTCGTGATGATGATGTAACGTGCACCCATCTTCTTTCATGGAGGCTGAATTTCTCTTACAAAGTAAATCACCCACTTCTCAAAGGGTTGTAGTGATATCTGTAGATTCAACGACAACTCATCCTTGCAAGGAGGGTCTGCCTATTTTTTGGCATGAGTTGCATGCCCTATAATATGCTTTTGAATCCTTATGCAAGGTCGGCCACTATAACCCAACGCATAGAATCTTTTGCATTGTTGCATTTCCTACATAATGACCTCCTACAGCTCCATCATGAGCCTCATTGAGGATGTTGTTTTGTTCAAACTATGGCATGTAATGTCGCAATATTTCATCTATTCCCATTTTGTACAAGTGCTTGTAATGACAGAAAAGTTTGCTGTGCACACAACCAGTTCCTTCTTCTATTGGCTTGTATATCCTTTTGGATTCATACATGTTGTCAGGAAGTGTATAACATCTTCAAAGTGACTACTCATGATGTGCACTACAAAGAGCTATGCTTGAGGTAGCGCCTCACCCAAATTAGTAGGTTCCTCTCCCGTTTTGATGTGCAACATATGATCTAGTCCATCATTCAAATGTCTTGGTTTCACAATAAATTGAAAATCATACTCCTCGAACAACAACATCAATATGCATATCTTTCCCCCCAGCACAGGCTTGTTGACTAGGTATTTCAACGCCGAATCCTCATTATATATCTTAAAGTGTCCTCCCAACAAATAGTGCTTGAACTTATGGAGCACATACACCATAGCTAATCCTTCGCACTCTGTTGTTGAATAATTTTTCTCCGCTTTGGATTGCTTCCTACTTGCAAATGTTATAGGATAATCCAAGGCCCCTTCATCAACCTGTGTTAGTACCTCTCCCAGAAAAATAAATGACGCATCCACATGGGCATGAAATTCCTTCTTCCAATCCGGGAAGACTAGGATTGGGGTAGTGACCATCTTCTCCTTTAGCACATCTAGGCTCTTCTGGCATTCTTCATTCCAACAGAACCTAACATCCTTTTTTAACAATTTTTCCATTGGTGGGGTAATCTAGACATAGCTCTTGATGAATTTCCTATAGTATCCCGTATGCCCCAGTGTTGTGTGGAACTGTTTCACACTCCTTGGTACCTCAAAATGGATTATGACGACGATCTTAGTTGGGTCTACCCATCAGTGAACTAATATGCTTCTTGGCTATCATTCAACTTCTTGAGATCTACTCATATCCTTATTTCTTCCTTATACTTCTTTTCCTGAACCACTATTGGGCTTACCCAATCAGATTCTTCCACTGGTTCAATAATGCCCACCGCAAGCATCTTATCTAACTCAATGAAAACCCTTTCCTTATACTTCAGATTGAGGTGGTAAGGTCTTTGTTTCATAGATTTCACATCTGGTTTTAGGGTGATGTTCATGACATCCAGGTCTCCTATTATTCCTTTTAGATCAGAAAACTTTGTGGGGAACAAGTCCTGATATTCACAGAGAAGTTTGGCAACCTTATCTACTGTCGCATCGTCCCAATAGTCCCCAATCTTTGCAAGCTTCAACTCTTCCTCTGTGTGAATGTTCACCCATCTAGTTCTAAGTTACTCTATTATGTCGGGGTTCTCTAGTTGTGGTCCTTCAACTTCGCAGTGACCTTCAACCTCTGGGATCTTAATCTTTCTTGGGTCTTCATTTTCTTCTTCTATTGTTACATTGTAACAATCTAGCTCGTAGCTCAGCTGGGTAGTCCAATATGGTTGAAACACATCTAGAGGATCCTATGGTATCCTGAAGATGGATGTCTTAACCTCCTGCAATGTTTCATCGATGGTTTCAAATCCATCCTCAAAGCTGAATGTCATCAGAAATCCTTGCCGTAAAACATCCCATTCTTTGGTGCCATGATAGAGTTTTATCTCTAAGTACCAATTCATTGGTGTAACTTCCAAGGCATGAAAAAATAGATGGACCCACTTTGGCTGAGGCTTTGCTCCATATACTTCAGTCCATTTGGCCAAATGATCATACAGATCATTCCTCATGTCATACTTTTCTGCAAGTCATACCTTCGGGTGGCCAAAGCGTATCCTCATCATCCTTCTATATTCGCGCCAATCCTCAAAATTGTCCTTATGTGTACCCCACCATCTTGCAGGTGTAACGGGTAACACCCAATCTAATTCCTGAAAGGGATGCTTCTTAGGAACTTCCCTTTCAAATGCATCCAAAAAGCGATCAACATTAGTTAACCCATCATAGTGAGGTAGATTTCTTACCTCTGATGATATGTAATGCAATGACTTGGTCAGCATATTACAACACAGCATAGATACTTCATGTAGCTGTTTATACTAGTGTTTCAGTTCTTCCTCTGAATCTGATGTGCAGGAGCTCTTGCGGTCCCATGCAATACGACTGTCTGCTGTGGGATTCGCCCAATCTTGGTCTCACACCATTATATTGTAAATCTGGTCCATATCGTCATCACTTTCATAATCACGGACTGGTCCTATATAGTGCAGTCCTTCTATAGGATGCAGTGGTACCACTACACAGAGTGCTTTCTTCTCAAATATCATCTTTCTCTTTTTCAGGTTGATTACCCCATTCATGTCAATGGCCCAATCGATCCCAAGGAGCATGGGGTAGGGATTGCTATCATCCACAATCTCTATTATTTTAAAAGCTACCAGTGCACTCATGCCTTCGATGTCAACTATTACCACTTGTAGCCTCCCCATTAGGATGAATTTCTATTGATTCACCTTCCTTAACTAGATCAGAGACCACAATAGCACAAGTCTCCCCATTCTTTCCCATGTTTTTTCGGTAAAACATTTGCGTCAGACCCTAGATCCAAGATAACTCGGTCCATTTTGTATTCCCCTATCTACACGGTGACTCTCATTTCACATGCCTTCTTTACCTTATGCTTACCAAGATTTCTGACTATGCATGGTTTTCCAGTAGTGTTGTCCTTGCCAGCGCACGAATTGATCAATTCCTATAGTCCCTTCATAGACTTACTATTGCAGAGTAGTTTCATGCAAGTATCCAAGAACATGATAATCATGAATGGGTCCATTTCTTCGACTGGTTTCTCCTAACTTCCTGAGGTAGAGGCCTCAGAAAAAAAAAATCTTCACTTCCACAAATGTTTCATTTTCGCGTTCCAGATCAAACCGGTCTCCTTTTCTAGTGCTTTGCGGACCCACTCACCCTTTATAGGTTGCTTCCCCTTATCCTCACCTGTCGTCGTTCCACTCCACAACATAATGTTTAGCTCAGGGTCTTCCTCATGAGGCTCATACCTCATCATCTATAGGTTCCAAGTCAGTTTCAAAGGCTCTGCGTCCTTTTTGTGAATCTTAGCCAACAATATAGGGAAATCCTCAGTCGCATGATCAAACTAAGTACACTAGCAGCATGAAAGTCAAATCGGATTTAGGAATTCTCTTGTGTAGTGTCCTGGTCCTCCATAATTGTAACAAATAAGTTGCCCTCGACCTCTACCAGGACCTCCTCCACCTTGGCCTCGGTCGCGCCCCTAATACTCACCTCACACTCCTCTAGCTCCTTGTTTTGGAGGCCGCATTTTTGCCAGCAACCTATATCGAGGTGTCTTGTCCATCATTAATTCACAACTACAACAATTTCCCTCATCATGACCTTCTGATTGATATAAATTGTAGAATAGTTTTTGTGGCATCTATACGAATTTCTATAGCAAATGGAAATTGTCGGTCGCATGTTTCCCAACTACCTAGTATATAGCACACCATAGCACGGGCCCTGTACTTGGCCATGCTCGAGCCTCATCCTTAGAGGCATTAGTCCCCCTGCTACAACATAATTCACAAATACTAGATAGTGATCCTTGTCATTCCCCTGACCTTTGCATTTCAGGCACCAGACTTATTCGCATGTCTCTGGCTGAGCCGTTCTCTCTTTCTTGAGGCTTTGCATTTCGAGGCAAAGGTTCTGCAACTATGCGTGAATCTGTTGAACCCCCAGATTAGCATATTACATTGGTGTCTCATTCAATCTCATTGTGATTTCCAGAGCTTTTACCTAGTTCTCAATCTTTTGTTTTGATAGAGAAACCCTTACGTGAGGCAGGAGCGAGTTGACAAACCATTCACGGTGCTACCCATTAGTTAGGGTTATGTTGGCTTCATGGATCATACACTCCAAACTTTGATCCAAATTCTAGGGTGTCTCCCTAGGCTTCATCATGGTCTCCTTCAAACCCATAATGGATTGTGCTTGAGACTTAGGTGTATTGAATTCTCTATTCAGTGCAGTCTGGATATCTTCCAATGCGTACATTGGGTTATCAGTGTTGTACTTAATGTACCATATTAGTTTGCGGTCCTGCAAAGCACTAACCAATGTTAATTTCTTCATTTGATCATTTGTGATACCCTGAGCCTCCCATATAGCCTTCATGATGAACTAAAATTGGTTCGGATCTTCATTTCCTATGCCCTTGAACACAGGTAGCTTTACGATGTTCACCATGTTGATCAAGGGTAGAGGTGGTAGCAGTGTGGGTGATTGGGTAAGTGGTGGAGGTGAGGATGGAGGCAGTGTGGATGGATGGGATGAGGATGGAGGCGGTGTATGTATTTGCAGGAACCCTTGGCTTATCAACTGAATAATTCTTAGTGGGAAGCCTGTGCTTCTCCTTCGTCATCACTCAGAGGAGGTTCAATCAACGTGTTGTATTCAAGACCTTTTCTTTCTCCATCCCTAAAAGACCTTCCACTTCACGTATCTCAAAACATCAAGGGAACTACATGACCCACTTCTCACACAAGAGCATCTTAATCCAAGTATTTAATGATTTCAAGTACTTACCTCGCGGACCCTTGAAGAAGTAGCACTCTACCTCATTGTAACTGATCGAATTATCGACCAAAAACTCTATCACAAACCCTTCTATGATACGATTGAGCCAATGACCGGTAACACGTGTGATCTTATCTTCGGAGGCTTCCAATTTCCTCACTAACTCTGGGGTTCAGACAATTGGACCGTCAAGACTCCACCTTCCCTGGTCATCTTCCAACTTTGCAATCCACTCGCATAATTCAACTGGGAAAGAACAGAAGAAGATTTAATAAATTTATCTGTAGAGATATCTGTCCAGCCACTTTTCCTTCGTCAATCACTTATTCATGTTTTATTGCATCGTGAATTCATGGATCTTTCTATCCAACTAGTCTTCAATCCCCTTGTTAGTTGTATTCCAATGATGTGACATCACACATCTCGTTATGCAGATGTCGGTCCTAACAATGGAATGATTTGCTGGCTTGATGGGCCTTGACCCAAGTTCATCATTAGTTAGCCAAGAAAATCCCTACACTACTAGCCCTTTCAGCATCAATCTCTGGAGCATAGACTAAAGTCTCACCCAAGGCAATATGGGGGGATCCACGAACCAAGTTTCTACACCCTGAGATGTTTGTGATGCCAGTTTTATACCTTAGCTCTGTCTTCATGCAAATCGATAAGACTTTAGGGCTTATCGATGTACTTCTCTGTTAGTCTTTTAGAACCGCTGCAAAGGTTTGTGATCCTTCTTTGTGTAACCCTAACAAGTGATATCGACACTTACGGGCCTTTGTAACTACTTTGTCATATAGTTACCCGAATTATCTTAAGTGTTCGTGAATTCTATCACGCACTTAAGATTATCTTTGTGTAAACATATATCTTTACTTGCATTCGTATAATAGAGGAAACAAATAGATTCACACATCAATTTAGCAATAAAACATAAACCTAGTTCCTAACATAACATAATTGCACGCAATTGACAAAAGTAAAATACATTGTAATTTCATAATACTCTTCTTTATTAATTTTCCATATTTTTAGTACAAACTCTGACTACCCTGTGCACACAGCTGCAGGGGTCTACGCACTCAGCTGCAGTCTTCTACCGTAGGCCTCTTTTCACTCAACTGTAGCCTTCTACCCTATGCCTCTCTGTACTCAGCTATAGAGCCTCTTTCCTACCCTAAGGCTCCCACTATTAGCTCTTTACAGACTCATCAATGACTCTATATCCATCAACTGAACTGAACGGACTATGTTAGACTCCTCTAAGACCTCCTTTTTATATAATCCCATGGTCTGTGGACTAAGGGAAGATCTCATCAAGCCAACACAACCTATCTAAACTAAGGGCGGAAACCCTTTTTGACTCTTGATATCCTCACGCTCCGTGATCACAAAATGTGAGGACTTGACATTTTGTTATAGAAAATTTAGGCTTTTTGCACCAAAACTTGGGTTTTCAACCCCAAAATTGACCCCAGGTGACCCATTGCAAAAATTGGGAATGGGTCATGGATGCACACATCATTGATCTTCCTCATATCTACACATATTCAGATTTTATCTTGTTACTTATGTTCCTAGACTACTGTAGGACTTACCAAGTCTAACTCCTCCACCAGTTCAATGATTCCAACTTCTAGCATTTTGTCCAACTCCTTGCACACCTTTTCCTTATATTTAGGATTCAAGCAGTAGGGTTGCTATTTTACAGGATTTGCATCTGGATTCAAAGTAATTTTCATAATGATGAGGTTGCCTACTATCCCTTATAGATATGATAACTTGGTGGGAAACAGGTCTTGGTATTCACGCAATAGTTCTGTGACCTTATCAACTCTATCCTTATCCCAATAGTTTCTTATCTTCACCAGTTTTGGTTGGGCATTCGATCCAATGTTTACCTATCTAGTATTCAAAGGCTTTGTTATGTCACAGATTGCTGCTTTGGGTCCTTCAACTTTGCATTATCCCTCAGACTTCGGAATAGTGATATTTCTAGGGTGATCCTCTTCTTCTGAGGTCACATTATCGAATTCTTGTGCATGGCACAAATGCATATTCTAGTTTGGTTGAACCCATTCTACTGCTTCCTCAGGCATTCGAAAGATTGTAGCCTTAATTTCTTGGAGCGCTTCACCAATACATTCAAAGCCATCCTCAAAGTTGAAGGTCAACAAGAAACATTCCTTGAGGATATCCCACTTGGTAATCCCATGGAATAGCTCAGTTTCCAAGTACTAGATCATCAGAATGGTATCCAAAGTATGACAAAAGATGTGCACTCATTCAGGTTGAAGTTCCTCTCCCCAAGCTTTAGTTCATCTCACCAAATGCTCGCATCGATCATCTTTTCTGTTGTATTTCTCTATCATACAATCATTGGCATACCCAAGCCTCAACTTCATCATTCACTAGTATTCCTTCTAGTCAATGAATCTATCCTTATGTGTATCCCACCACTAGGCAGTAATACTGCGCATTACCAGATCTAGTGCTTGGAACTGATGTACTTCTGGCACCTGCTTTTCGAACTTATCCAAAAATAATTAACATCATCAAAACCATCATAGTGATGTATATTTTATACCTTCATATATATGCAATGAAGTGATTTTGTCAACATGTTGTAGCACAGGGAAGAGACTTCATGTAATGTGTGCTACCAATTCTCAAGCTCTTCGTCAGAATCTAAGGTGCAAGAGTTATATTTACCCCATGTAATTCACCCATCTATTGTAGGATTGATCCAATCCTCATCTCGTGTAGTGATATTATACATTTGGTCCATATTTTCTTATTCTTCGTAATCGAAGACTTGTTCTGAGTATCACACACCTTCATTTGGATCCAACAAAACAATAACTTGGAGGCATTTCTCTCAAATGTCATCCTCTGCTTCTTAAGATTAATTATCGAATCCATGTCGAATGCCCTATTAATGCCTGATAGGATAGGGCATGGATTACTATCATCCACTATCTTGACGACTTTAAACTTGGCCAAGGTGTTTTCTCCTTCAATATCCATCGTAAGCCCATACAGATGTCCCATAGGAATGATTTTTTTCTCATTGGCCATGTGAAGTTGGATAGGAGAACACTGTAGCATAGGTATCCCCATTCTTTCCCAAGTTTTCTTGGGTAGCACATCCACATCAAATTGGAGATCGAGAATTACCTGATCCATTTCCTATTCTCCAATCTATGCAGTTAGCCTCATTTCATGACCTATTCATTTCTTTCTTTTGCACACTTTTCATACAACGCATTGTTCTAGAGGAGGCTTGACCTTACCTATACAGTATTAAATCAACTCTTCGAGCCCTTCTACCACCTTTCTATTCCATAACATCTTCATACAAGTATTTAGAAAAGTAGCTAATAGTGAAGGATCTATGTCTTGTGCTTCGTTGTTTCCGCCAGACTTCTCCTGACTTCTAAAGGTACAAGCCTCAACGAAGTTCTTTTTGGCTTCCATAAACGCTTCCTTATCCCAGCTTAGATCAAATCCAAGTTCATTCTCAACATCCTTGCATACCCATCCTTCATTTCCGGCTGCTTTCCTTTATCTTCTCCTGTGGCAATACCACTTCATGTCACGTTATTAATACTAGGCTCTTCTTCATGAGGCTCCATTTCATCATTTGAATATTCTGTGTAGGTGCTTGGGCCTTCTTCTCTCGCATCTTGGCTATTAATACTGGGCAGTCTTCTATAACATGATCAAACTATCAAAAATACTGACAGGATGGATGCGTCGCATTCTGACATTCGCACACAAAATGGTCGACTTCTCTACAATTATAACAAATGATTTTTCCATGACCCCTTCTAGCCCCTCCTCCTCATCCTCTTCCTTGACCCTGGAGTCCTCCGCACACTGAACCCGCACCATGATCCTGAGGTAATTTTTTGTCTACATTATATATGTAGGGGTCTGCTCCATCATCAGTTCGTAGCTCCAGAAATTTTTCTCATCATGCCGAATAGACATACAAAAAATACAAAATAACTAATGAAGTGTCTATACATACTTGTGTAGGAGATGACAATTATCAGTTGTGTGCTTCCCAACTATATGATAGATAGTGCACCATAAGGCTACTCCCGCACTTGGTCTAATGATTCTTTTAGGTTTTAAAGGGACAGAGTCCCCCCCCCCCCCTCCCACAATGAGGTAGTTCTGATAAACTGGGTAGCGGTCCTTGTCATGACCCTAGCCTTTACACTTTAGGCACCAAAATTTCGTGTGTACATTGCACTCTACTTCCTTTCCCTTCTTCAGGCTCTACAATTCCATATGCAAGCTTGCAAGTTGTGATTGAATATGTTGTATCCCTATATTCGTATCCTCCATTGACAAAGCTTCTAGTCTCATGGCAATCTCAACTGCTTCTTCTTGGGTTCCTATTTTTTGTTACGAAAATGGTAATCGCAAATGTGGTAGGAGAAAAGAAATGTACATGTCTCTATCTTGAGTATCTGTAATGGCCATATTAGCCTGCTCAATCAGACATTTTAATCTTTGATCAAACTCCCACGTGGACTCATTTACCCTATGCTCGATTTCCTTGAGCTCTATCACAGACTGGGCTTGAGATTTGGGCTTCTTGAACTAACTATTCAGCACTTGTTGGGTCTCTAGCATAGCTACATTTGGATTATCTATGAAAATTTTGATGTACCAACTTAGTTCTCTATCCTACAACGTTGTGACTAGTTGTGCTTTCTTCATGTTGTCATTAGTGATCTGTTGCGCCTTCCATAAAACATTTGTGAAAAACCAAAATTGTTTGGGGTCTTCAATTCCCACACCCTTAAACATAGGCATCTTCATCATATTCGTCATGTTAAATTATGGAGGTGGAGGTGGAGGTGGAGGTGGAGGTGTAGGTGTGTGAGGTGGAAGTGAAGATGGAGAGGATGGATGAGGTATCCCCCCGATACCCTGACTTACAATATTTAGTACGCTTCTCGATGTTCTAAGAATATTACCCTCATTTCCACTATCAGAAAATCCTAGCAATGCACTGTATTATGAGCCTAATTCTTTGTTTCTTCTTAATTCTCTCCCACTTTGCAAAGTCCTAAACATCAATTTAAAGGCATAACTTGCATTTCATGCAATAACATTTTAATCAAGGTCTTCAGAGATTTCAAGTACTTACCTCTTGGTCAGTTGAAGAACCTACACTCTACTTCACTGTAGTTGGTGGATGTATCGATCACGAAATTAGTAATGAATCCTCCTAGAATACGATTAGTCCAGAGGTCGACGACCCACAAGATGTTATTATTTGAAGCCTCCAAACGCTTTACCAGTTCTAAGGTCTACACAATAGGGCCATCAAACTTCCACATACCTTGATTATCCGCTAATTTAAACAGCCACTGGTGCAATTCATAGGCTGCAGTCTCACTAGAAATAACATTTGGGGATGACAAAATTATGTTTCTACATCTAGAGGCCCGTGTGATAGGTTATCGTGGTTCCTACAACTTAGCTTTGTCTTCATGAACCCTAACCCTTCCGAAATAGATAATTATAGTAATTCACTTAAACAATATCTATAACTTCATGAAGGGCATGCAACATTCATAACATGTATAAATTATACTTATCTACAACTTTCATATAGAAGATAAGAGTTCTTTCACATAAATTGTGATACAGAGAGAAATACTGAAAACTACAGAAGTACGAATAAATACACTGATGCACAAGTATTGGATCAAAATTGTCTTTATTAAATGAATTCGTTCAAGTATAGACTCGCTTTCCATATGCACTCAGTTGTAGGGCTCCGCTCACTTAGCCTATAGACTTACCAAGATCTTTGCGCACTCAGCTGTAGGAGCCTTCCCCTTTGCCTAAGTACATGAAATAGAGTTTTCGTGCCTTAGCTTACATTCCCTTACAATGATTTCTGTCAATTTGTTACCTCTTATATTCGATATGACTCTTCTATTTATAGCCTTTTCTTTTACAATCCCATGGTATGCAAAGCATGGGTGGGTCTCAAATCCTTCTTATCACCTAACCACCTAAGGAACAGAAGCCCCTTTGGCTATTTCTATATTTGTGCTCCGCTTCCATAAATCATGGAGAATTTACAAATTTACAAAAGGGACTTACAAAATTTTACAAAATTTAACCCCAAGGACCCCATCCCAACATGAATCTTTCTCATTATTTTTAACAAAACCTGAGGAGTTGTTTGGTCTTGTCATTATTTATGAGTCCTAAATTGTTTAATGGTTTTATGAATCCAGTGAAGGTATAACTTGAACTCTTTTTCATATTTAGAGAGATTGAAAAATAGGAAGAAAGGAAAATTCCATGAGGTTCCTTTTCGTAAACTTAGTGCCTTGGGTTGGAAAGGTCATAAAACAATGCCCAAGATAACCTTTTATTCATTTTTTTACTAAAGTATTCTTTTTTTGTAAATAGTCCATCGAGTCTGGAAAATGGTTAATCTTATACTAGGTAGATGTCCTACGATTTACTTTAATGATCTCAAAAGAGACAAGTTCTTGATAATATTTTCATATTTTGGCAGTCTAAAAATATCTTAAAGAGGACAACTCTTAGAGGAACGATTGGTATAATTGGTAGAAATTGTTTACGGTCATGCTGGAATTGCCCAAAACATGTGGAGGTAAAGAGGCAAGCTAATAAGACCACTCATCATAGTGGTTCTTTAGGAAAGTGTAAAACACCAAGTGAAAGTGAATGATCGGCCAGGTAGATGGTAGCGATGGAGTGAGAAAATGAACCTTCATTAAAAGGCTGATAAAAATGGCAATCACGAGAATAGGATTCACTTTTATACAAGCTTGAAACAAAGGAAAAAACTATGCTAGAAAGTGGTTCCATTTTTACACAAGCTTCAAATAGAGAAAAAGGTATGCTTGAGAGTGGCTTCGTTTGTACAAAATATTGAAACAGAGAAAAAAATATGCTTGAGATTACATTTCCCCTAGCATAATGGTAGAGGCATACTCTCCCATCTTTTTTCTGTTCGCCAATTCTTATGGTCGACCTATAGACTACTTGTTACTGGGAGAAACATGTTGACCAAGAATAAAGGAAGAAGATCATGTGATAGGATGAAATGAAGGTGACAAAGAAAAGAACTATGTACATACGGTTGTTTCATGTTTATCCAAACTTGAAACATAGAAGAAAATATGCTCATGGGAACCTGTTTCACTTTTTAATGAGCTTGACACAGTAAAAGAACTATGCTCATATCACCTTGTTTCATTTTTTGACGAGCTTAACATAAGAGAAGGAACTATGCTCATAACTATTTACCTTGATCATGGCCCCTAAGGTTCCATGGCTTCCAATAAGTTTTCATAAATGGAAGAACAATTATTTCGAAGTAATCAAGGGATCCAATGGAAATATCAGGCTATAATGCCTCTAGTAAATGATTCATCATATAATCTATGACATATATCTTAGAAGAAGTCGAGAAAACAGGAAGAAAATTTACTTCACTAGTAGGTGTGGGTATAGGATAGGTTGCCACATAATTAGCTTATGGTAGAGGAGATACGAGTTGCATATTTGGAACATTTAGGGAAGTTGGATGATTGGTAGAAAAATTGGGATGAACAAATGAAATCTAATCAATAGTCACAATTTTTTCACCACACGAGAAAGAGATCAAAAGAGTGTGAAGATGACAATGTTCACAGAATAAACATAGTCTTTCCCAAGGAGTAAATTGAAATCCAAGGGGCCTAGGATAACCATAATATCAGCACACATGGTTTTACCTTCCAAGCTAATAGGAAGTTGAGGAAGGATCCCTAAAGGTTTCCTGGTTCTTCTATTAAAAGCTAATAGATTCTAGGTAATGGACACAAGTTGAGGGGAACCCAAAGCTAGAAAGTAGTCAAATATGGAATCCTAATAAAAGGAACCTCGTAAATAACATTGAGATATATGTCCTTATCAAAAGATTTGACCATTATTTAAAAAGGCATGTAAGAATGGAGACAAGGATTTATTAATTGATTCCAATCAAAGACAATAATCTTTATTAGAGGTGATTTTGTCACATCCAATCAAATGGATTTGAAACTAGATCAATCATCATCCTTTAACACTTTTCATTCATCCCGTACAAATCTTAGAACATATCCTCTCATAAAAGTCCATGAATTCTGGGTTAAGTAGCCCAAACTCCTAATATTTATCCCCATCACAGATTCCCTTCATGCAAACTACACTGGTGCAAGTTGTACAAATAATGAATGATATTATTAGCACATGTTTCCTTTTCTAAAAGTGTGATGGCCCATAGAATTTGATAAAAATAAAAAATAATTTCAAATCTTATCTTTCCAGAAGCTTCCCTAGTGGTTTTAGCCATTTACTATTAAATTAGATCTTGAAATCCTACACATGATGTATTATCTCCTCTCCCTAGAACTTATCCTCCCTCATATGTGGATCTAAGTCCTATATTGGTAAATCCCAAACCACTTTATTTACCTTATAAATTCATTACCTCCCAAATATTTTGGGTTGCCTTTTAGAGACTATTAGCAATGCCTTCATGTTGTTGCTTTATGCCTAAAGATCCATTATCCATCCATGCACTTGAGAGATGATTAAAGGCTTTCTTTGTGGCAAAGGAAGAAAAAGATAGTTGGGATACATCTACAAAGTCAATATCTATAAAGGGTTGTAATTTCTCCTACTTTAATTAATACAAAAATTTCTTTGTTTCCTCATACTTACATCTCATTGATGCATATGTATTACAATTCCTTCTTAACTGATTGGTTGGAGATGTTAGTATATGTGATCTATATATTTTAGTTCTCTTGTTTTTTTTAGTTCTTTTGCATGCACAATTTATACCATTTTGAGTTGGAGCTAAAGTTTATCAGTAAAGAGAAGAGGAGAGATTGCGTTGGACTCTAGGTAGGTATTTTATCCATGTTCTAATTTCTCTAAGGAAAACATATGTCCTTTTGTCTCTCTTGTTTCTAGATTAGCCACTAGATCTAGGGAGTTTTCTTTTACCTTCTTAAGGGAATTATTCATCAAAGAATTTGGCAACCATACTGGGGAACGAGGTGTTCCTTTAATTTTTTGTTTCACCTAGCCTTTTAGGACCTTTGAAAGCAACTCAATTTGACTTGTTTAGATAATAATCAGTCTTAGTAAATTATAATTCTGAGCTTGGTAGGGTTTCCATTTCATATCTTGAGAAAAGTTAGCCTCAATGCACTTTCTGGTCTAAGACAAAGTGACCCAGCGCAATAGTCTCTCTCTGTGAGTTCATTGATCCACATTGGTTGTCATATATAGTCTACGATGGTCCTTTTATAATTAAAAGTTTACGTTAATTATCCATTCCTCTGAGTTTTGTTTTGATATTGTTTACTTTGCTGTCTCTAAACTTATTTAGGTCTCTATAAAGCCATCAGTGTGTTTAATTTGAGTGTGATTACCTTTTCATGAAAGTTTCCTATTTTTAGGTTGTTTTTATCAATTAGGGTTTTTAATCACTTTCCTTGATTGTTGATTTGATAAAAGAATTTCAGTTTCAGTTTCATTCTATATGAATTAATTTGTTTCAATAATGTAGTCACATTTCATTTTTCATTGCATTTGAAAATTGAAAAGGAACATAAAATATTTCATTTCTTGCATTTAATTTAGGGTTTTGAATTGACTTGTAATAGTGTAATTGAAATATCTAGCTAGGCAATTATTTTGTGTTGCTTCTTCATTTGTTGCATCATTGTTTGTTTCTTCCTTCATGTAGATGTTCTTCAATGAATGAAAAATAATTATTTTAATCATGCTAGTTGCATTATAAGAAGTTCAAATAAATTTGTTTCGTGAGCCTTGAAACTGAAACTTAAATCAAGATCAACTTTATTATTTATTCAATTAAACTAAGTAGAATTTTTAACATTAATGACACACATAGAGGTCAAGGCTATAACACATGTTCAAACATCGTTAAATGTAGGAGATGTCATTACTTGTCTTTGTTATATTTTTGAGGTGGTTGGTATTCCACATACATCTGATTATATATGATCATTATTCCATGTACCCTCAGGTATTTTAGAATGGATATCCATGTATTAGGAGTATATAGGAAATAGGAAAGCTTCCCATCGTATAGGATGCATTAGACATCACTACTACTGACTGCACTTCCATGTACCTTCAAGTATATTTTGGAAGTACCCACTACATTGTAATCCCACCATAGGTAACTGAGTGATCCACAATGTTAACTATGATACACCAAACACAAAATTCATGGAGATTTCTTGCATGTACTAGAAACAGTATATTGTAGTTCACAGCCACTTGGTAAACCTAGTTAAGCTTTTTTGTTTTATTTGTTTTTTTAATTCAAAAATTAATTAATCCATCATGGAGGAACACCCTGAACACCCTCTTTGTTCATGTAGAATGAACATATTTTCTCCTTTACCTCTGTTAGAGCTCAAATCTGCCTTAGGCTGAAGGAAGGCAGGCTTCAAGATAACATCATACCATGCTCAACCTCGTAGCTAGCCCTACGAGGATAGGAGAGGGCTCTCTCCGGGTCATCTCAATAAAAATACTCAATAGGGTCTGAGATGACTCAAATTGGATACTAATTTTAGGCTAGTAAATAAATATGAAAGAGATAGTTTATTGAAAGACTGTATTTTCTGGGCTATATGGGACAAAGGACAACATGAGCTGGGAAATTAAATCAAAGACACAAAGTATTTCATGAGGTAAGATAGGCAAGAAATTTAGCAATCAAACTGAAATAATATGGAGTGCAAACACTGTTGAGAAAGCTGAAAAGGCCATATATAATGAATCCTTTTCAGACAGAAGAAGAAACAAAAAGCAGGAATGCCTTCCCAAGGCAGAGCAGTGAACTAGATTCTACATTTCTTACTTAAAAGCATTCAAGTAGAAATGATTATGAATGAACTGTAAAACATAACAAAATACATATGAAACAGAAAGAAAAGACATATGCTAAACTCACACCACATGTATCTCATAAATCAGAGCTGCATCATTTCATTAATTCTTTGCTAAAACTATACAGTGAAAGCATTGGGTTTTTTCCTCCACTCTACTTCCAGAAGTTCCACCTCCTTACGAATGATTTTCAATAATATAAACCTAGAGGTGGGAAAACAAATTGATGAAAATAGGGAGTCGTTTCAAAAGCCATCCATCTGTTCTAAAAACATAACAACGTTCCATTATTTTACTTGAAAATTTCTGATGGCCAATCAAAAGGCGAAAATTGCAGCGTGAATATCATTGAATCATGACTAAAGAAAAAAATAGGCATCCGTTCCTATCTCTCTGTTGTGGTAGATGTCTTCGTTTCTAATTTTGGCTTTCGGTTTCTGACTTTTCACCTTCCCTTTGCCGTTTGAATAAAAACCATTTTTTTATAACTCCTTTGCAACATTTGGGGCGCTTTCATTTTAATGCGACAACTTTTCGGGCATGTGATGATACAAGTACACCTGTCAAAGGTTTCCATCCAGATCGGCCAAATGACATATGCTTCCGGATCGGTGATTTTCTTGTAGCAGAACTCCAAAATAGGAGGGAGAACATATCGACTACTGAATGAATACAGATGTGCATTTGGTGGAACCTCTTGAATATTTCTTGCATCAGTTTGAAATCCTGAAACAACCATTCACTGCAGTGTCTTCAAACATAGCATCCATCTCTCACATGTCAATTGTAGTGTTCATTGACGTTCCATTGGGAATATAGTTCCTATAGGAGATTGAACAATAGCAGAAAATTCTTGAAGAATAGTTTGCACATAAGTACGCTAGTGATGCCATGCATAATCAAAAGGTTTAGAAGTTATCTCTTCAAATTTATATTGATATGCAGTGAGACGTTTGGCTGATAACTCTTTCAATGTTCGATTGAGAACCATGTACACCCTATGTGTGGTAAGGTTATCAGCTGACTGAAGCTGCTACACAAGAATAGAGAAGAGCTCTGGCCATTCTTTGGATAGTCGAAGCATGCAATTTTTGACACCAAAATAGCCATTGGAACTACAATCTAAAGATTTTCCTCCCGTATGAGTTCCAAAAGTTTCTTTCTCCTCTGCCTCCAATATCGACCCTGGTTTACTTTCACAGAATGACAGAGTTGCCTTAGCACGCTTGCGAAAATTCTCATCCGGACTCAATGCATTTGTCAATAAAGTATACAATGTCAGAAGATCAACCGTGGACAGTGCCATTGAAGCAAGATATTATGTGTATCCGCGATAGCCCATAAGAAGCAACTTGATAGAATTAGCAGTCCATGTTTCTTTTCATCAGAACCAACTGCTTCCAAGACAGAGGGATCTTGTTTTGGCATGAGTTGAAGAATCAAATTTGGACAAAGAGAAACGATGGAGGCACAACTTGTCAAATTTTTGCGTGTTTTGGGCTATGGGGGAAGGTTTTGGCCATTTTTTGGCTTTCTGGCTATGTGCGCCATGCAGGCTGAATGAGTCAAGCCCGACCAAATTTTCACTGTGTTATACGGCTCTATGCGCCGCGCACAATTATTCAAGACACAGTCCAGTCTTAGCACACTATTTTAGCTTCTCACCACTGAACTTCGACCTTCAATGAATCTCTTGGATGCAAATGGCTATTCAAACAATGAAAATATCTTTATAGTGGTGAATTTAATGTTTGTTTCTCAGAAACCCATTATGCAATGTTTGGCATCAGGACTTTTTCATATTAATACAACTCTGTCTTTTATTGATTCTATGATTTTTTGAGCTTGAATGATGGCTTCTTAGCTGATTTGTGCAAGGATGGTGGCATCGAACCTTGGCAAAGGATGACCAGAGTTTTCATGGTGAAGTACTACATGGTCGAAAGATACGTATATATTACAAAAACAAATATGACAATTTCTTCTTCAAAATAGAGTTTTGAAGAAGAAACATCCTCGAGCATATTTGATAATGAAAATAATGAACTCACAACTTATTGAAAACATCCTCATGGCCTGCGAGCATTGTTTAATATTTCTGAAGACCAAACCCTAGATCTAGAAGATAAAATGAATCTTTGTTGACTAAAATAGCATACAAGACTCTAAATGACGTGAAATGAACTTTTATGAATTTTGAGAAATTTTGACCAACCGAGTAGGTACAAAGCATGAGGGAAATGAGAACACCAAGCCCTTCCATCAGTCAATGGCATGCCCCTAGCGAAATGAAAATGAATGAATCGAGTGAGACACCTAAAAATGAAATGCAATAAAGAGATTTTGATCTCTGACGGAGGGCTGACAAGACTGACTCTAACAACCTCAAGAGGCAACACCTAGTCATTCTAAGAACAAGAAAACACAAACTAAAAAACCTGGTACATTGGAAGCTACCCTTTATTGAACGACATATGAACTTCATAAACTAGAATCTTCACATCCCATTAGAATCAAACCCGAAGTTACCTCTTTGGAAACTAGTGAATTGGAAATTGTTGAAGTTGAAATCCATGAAACATTAGAACTTGAAGTCATAGAACTTGAATTTATAAATTTAACACTTTGCAACTGAAGGAACCAGAAGTGACTGAAGAAATTTCTTCAACAACTTCTTCTTCTCTTTCTCTGCCCTTATCTTAACTATAACCTATGTTTTTGGGTCCTGCGAGAGAACGAATTCCCCATGTTATTTTGAGCATAGAGGAGATTACTAAAGAGGAATATCGTAGCTCTGAAACTCCCATTTCTACTACTATGACAGGATTTTCCTCCTTTGCCCTAAAATTTTCCTATCTTTACCTATAATACTCAAACACAAGCTCCTTTACATCGAACTCCTCATTTTAATTCATGTTTAAACTTTCCTCAGAAAATCATTTAATAAGTTTATCCATGATGGAATTAGTAACATTCACCCAAATTTTATCTGCTATCATGAGTTAATCAACCGAAGCGATGGCATCCTCTATGTCTATAAATTCTCTAGAAACTCACCTATATGGTGGTCCATCAATGCCACTGGCTACCAATCATTTTATGGAACCTTTTCTAGTGAATATACTAGTCCCTAGACTTCTCCTTTACCATATTCATATGCAATACCATCTAGTACCTCCTTAATGAGTGCCTCTCAAAATATTCAACATATTTATGCCCAACCTCTTTTGGAGTAGCAATATGGTTTTTTTCTCAGGGGATTAGGACACTTACAATAACGTACTCCTTCTTATATTTGGTACCCTTCTCATGGGGGGGCGTTTTCTCCATTTACTCCTTATCCTATGCCAGAGGGTCAACTTGTTGTTGGAATGTTCATGTCTGCTAAGAAAATGCTACAAGTTTGTGTTCCACCTTATTTGATTCCTCTTCCTATAGGAGTGGTTGTTCCTTGGAATCTTACCTTTCCTGTTCAATCTAGTTTGGTATTAACTCAAATACCAACTTATCAATCTATTTTGGCTATGCCTTAGGTTCTTACTGTTATAGACAATTTTGGGCACTGCAACCCCAATCATAAATTTCCATAAAATGAGGGCTCCTAAGTCCCTAAATTGTTGCTTCACTGCCTAAAGGAACAAGGTCAGCTAATTACATCATCTCCCAGAAGTTCTCCACTAAAAACTGCTCAGAAATGGTCAATACTGGACCATAATGAATACCCAGTGCAGAGGGTGCGATGCATATCACCTTCCCAATGTAAAGTGTGTGAAATGGCCCATCTATAGGGTGCGATGGTGGGGAATGGACAGCTGGCAGGGAAAATTTGCGAGGTGGAAGATCATGGAATCTTCTAGAAGCTTCCCCTTTGACACTTGCCTCTCTGTTTTCGACCAGGGATGAGTAAAAGATCATCAGTCTCCAAGTGGAATCAAGAACTATCAGAGAGAGGAAACTAATCAAGACCCTAGAAGATGACTCACCCCCTACAATCATCTATATATGGATCCCTCATCACAGATATCTAGAGGCTGGAATTTTGTATCTTATAGAGAAGTGATGTTGGTTTTCTGGTGAAACTTCATAGTGTTGGGTGATCTAAGCTTTACCTGAGGTGAAGAATGGTTTTCTTGCTGGAGGATGATGCTGGGTTAGAACATATGGTTGTAATCCTCTTGTTAATCTTGATCTTAATAAATCTATTCAAGTTTTCCTCCATATTCTTGTACGTTTGTTTATATATGCATTTGTATGGTTAGCACATATCTGGTCCTGTATTATTTATGAATATAGATCTCTGTTCTTCGATAGTAGTATGTTGCTTTGATTCCACAGACGAAGAAGAATCGGCAAAGGTCTATTAGGAAGGAGAGGAATCAAGCAAGGAAACCAAGCCAATACTAAGGTTGGTGTCCTTTGTTCCACTCTTATCTATTTTCATAAAGGAAAGTGAAAGTAGACTTTACTTGTTTGTTTCTAAGATAGCTAGCAGTCTTAGTGGGAATAGCAGCTCCGAGTGGACACTATTCCCGGTAAAAAAATGGCGACTCCACTAGGGAGCGAATACATTATTTGTTAATCTATCTTTGTTTATTTTATAAACTTACAGATGGAGCCTTAAGTCAAGCCAGCTAGCCTTCGAATTGCATTTGTTATACAAATGCAAAGTAGATCAATGTTGCTTTAGTCTATCTCTGGGTTTTGTTTATGAATTAAAAAATAGATCTGAAAACGTTCTAATTTCCCTACGTGGTGTCTCTAGTAACCTCCTTAGGTCAAGCCCTGGGATTTACATTTACTGAACATTACTTACTCGGCCTAAATCCCTGAACTGAATTGCAAATTGTGAGAAAAAACTCGTTAAAAGTCTCGTATTGGTACCATCGCACCCTGCCTTCAAGGTAGTCTGTATGCATCGCACTTCCCATGTGCAGTAGGTGCGTTGCATACTGAATTCCCTATGCGACAGGTGCGATGGTCAGGGAAGGTTAACTTTACCTTTAGACTTTGGTTTTTCCTTCACTATTTTCAGTTCTATTCAGGAATTTTACTGTCTATGGTCAGTATATATCTGTGAAAACCCCCTCTCTTACATTATTCCACATCTATTGTTCAAAGAACTGTAAGTGTTTTTATGTATTATGCGCCATTTTCAGTTCTCTTTTGCAAAGAAGTAGCATAGTCGAACTGTTGTTTCTAAATCTGAAAGTATCGTAACTGTCGTTTTCAGTTATAGAAGAGAATCCCATTTTTCTTGATAGTGAATAATACAGTTACTCTTGAATGTGATTTTAATTAGTAGTTTTTAAAGTGTCGAAAAACAATTTTCATTTCTAAATTGAAAAGTGTTTCCCTTACCTTCACTTCATTTTGGAAAGAAACTTGTTGAGTATTGTCGCTTTGAAAATAATTTAGATTTGCACTTAGCTTTCTTATCATCATTCATACATTAAGAAGGCTAAAAAAAAATACATGCATGTGCATTTGCATTTAGACTGCTTGGTTTGATTTAGGATGGTGCATTTAGTGTGTGCTCTGTGCTCTTTATTGAAAGATTCTCAACTTTCTTTCCTTAGTAGCTAGGATTTTCATTGCCAAAAGAAAATTAAACAGTTGTTTATCATCTGAGACTGCATTTTAGGAATTGTATACACATCACGTGGTGAACTTGAAAGGAAATTTTTTAAACAAGATCAACTTAAAATAAATTTAATGAATCTAACAATGCTTTGGAACCTAACGCACAAAATCTAGAGGTCTAGGCTAGAGACGTATTCCGGTGTCGTAAAAGATGGTAACTATTGTTTTCATTGTTGGTTGGGTGGTTCCTCCACTCTCAGACGGCAAGTGCCAATACAGACTTGTGCTCCCACGTACCGTCGAGTATATATTGGGAGACCACAATAGGCTAAATCCTTTATCCTTAGGAAGCCGTGTCTTCCACCCTATCGATCGCAATGAACTGAACACAGCATTTGGGAAGATTGACTACTGTACCGTAAAAAGTATTCTGCAGTTTTGCGATTGGTTTGGTAATCCCCTTTGCCTAGATTTCTAGAGTAATCCATTTTGATCCTTTTTAGACTCCTTAAAAGAAAAGGTCCATTTGAGCACTTGTCAATTCAGGCTCATTAAAAATCAAAGGCGACTAGAGTCATCTTTTGTTTTTTCTCGACTCTTTAAAATTGAAAAAACAAGTTGTGTCAAAGCATCTAAAATTTATTTTAATCGGAATAACATCACAAGTTCCTTCATTGGTCTTTAGCTTGAGAAAAATGGAGTCTACCAACCAAGGATTTACCCTTGGAGGAAATCCTAGTCCTTTCTCCTCTTGGGGAGATGTTGGTGCACCCCATATGGCCACATCGTCACTTCCACGGTTGATGATTGGTTTGCTTGTATGGCTCTTCTCTACCTCTGTCGTTCAGAATACTGTAATTCTTGAACAGTCAAGTCAGAAACTAGATGATACTAGAGTTTCCTCCCAACCTTCTACTTCGTCTATTTCGCCCTCTCCTCATTCCTCTTCCCTTGATAGAGCTAGTAAAGCTAAAGATCAAGTAACTGAGAAGAAGAAGTAGAAAGAGAAAAAGAAAAGAAGGAGAACGAACCAAAATTGAAAGGGGGCAACCAGGTGTCTTCTAGCGAAAATCCTGACACCGCACCATCTAAACCTAAATCTCCATGTGTCATTTGCAATGGAGACCAATATCACCGAGATTGTCCCTGTATCCCTCGGATCTTAAGGGACTGGTCTCCTCATTTGCAAAATCGGTGTTGTCAACCTCTGGTGATCATGTTGAAAGCACACCATCAACCAATGAAAGTGAAGTATCTGGATAGAAAAGGAATCCTAGATTTCCTTGTAAATTGTGTGAAGGCAATCACCCCGTCCACCGTTGTCCCTTCCTTGACGAAGCTAAAAGAGTTTTGGATGACCGTCCTGCTTCACCGCGACGGCTCCCTCATGGATATAAAAAACTCTTGCCAAGTCCACCACTGGTTGAAAATCGGGCTGGCACGTCACTGTGGTCTGCCAAAATGTCTATCATTGAAAATGAACCCTCTGAATCCATACCAGACGAAAGTCAAAAGGTCGAGGCGACAGCTGACCCGGTCTTACCTTTAGAATGTTCATCTTCGAATAATACCGTCACTGAAGAGAAAGAGAATGATACCATTCAAATTCTTTTTGTAAACCCAGACTCTGATGAACTTGGGGGTAGTCTACCAGTTCCTTTATCATAGGAAGGAAGTTCATCAGAGTCATAATCGGTCATCTATTCAGTCCCACCTCCAAGCAACCTAGTCGTTTCCTTCGACTGGAATCTACTAGGCAGATCCCGTTTACCAGCTAGTGTACCATTCCAAATCATTTTACAAGCTTACAGAATGGTCATGACTAGTACCATCATTGATGAAGGGGCTTCTATGAGTATCCTTTCCTCAACTTCTTCGAAAGCGCTTGGTTCGCCATCGCTTTTGCCTGAAATGAGAAATCTGATAGGCTTTGATAAAGGAACTAGTCAACCATTAGGGATCCTTCCAAATGTGCAAATTACTTTGAGAAGGAAAACCATTCACATGAACATGATGGTAGTCCAAGGACCCCTAGATTATAATATACTCCTTGGGCGTGACTATATTTATTGCATGGGAGTCGTCATCTCCTCACTCTTTAGAGTAATGTGTTTTCTTCACGAAGGCAAAATGGTCAAGCTCGTAGACCAAATGTCATTCCCCAGTTAACACATAGAAAATAGTCAAATTCCATCCCTAAATGGTCTTTTCACACAAGGAATGTCTCATCGATCTCCAATCCGTCCACCTGATGAGCGCGAGTGATTCAGGAGGATGTGACGGAAACCCAGGGGGCGTGTACCCTGGTCTATTTCGGCAAGAAAACCTTGGATATAGAGTAGGTTTCCGCAGAGGATATATGACTAGTCTGACGAACCTATCCTTACAGGAAAATGGGATTAGACTAGAATAAGATAGCTTCGTTAAAGTTACGTGAGTGGAGGCATCTGCACCACTCACCTTTGTCTATTTCGGTAGACATTGCCAAGGAAGCATTTTGTCCACTACGCGGATGAAATTTTTCATGGTAACCTGGGAATTTTTCGCTATAACTCGGAGCATGGAAACCTCTTGTAAGCAAGAAAGAAATGACCAACTAACGTTAGCTCTATGATTCCGCCAACTTCAACCACCTAGGTCAGTTGAGTGGTAAAATCGACCATTCATCTTGCAGGGGCCACCTGGGCACTGACAAAGTAAAGGTATTTCCTACCTATCCTTGGTAGTGATCTTGGTAGTTAAGTAGAGGGGCATAGTTAGTCATTCCTAGCTTGTGTGCAAGAGGATCTGGGGCAAAGCTTACAAAAGGTGCAAGCCCCATAAAAAATGGCATCTTAGATGAGACATCCTTATTATATTACTGGCGAGCAATGTTATCGCAGGGTTCAAGATCGTTAAAAAATAACCCTGCCACAAGCTGTTTTAACGCAGAATTCAAGCTCGTTAAAAAATAAAATAAGCAAATGAGAAAATGTTTCCCCCAGAGTTCAAGCTCATTAAAAAATGAACCGGTAAATAACCATTGTAAATGCCTTATCATCAACTTTTGAGCCTTGGTCATGTTCTCATAATCACCTCCACTCTATTTTTTGCTGATCATTCACCTCCATTTGATTGTTTACCCTTTCGAGGAACACATATGAAGAGTGATTCTATTAGCCATCCTTGTGACACTGCCGTGATTGGAAAATTCCAAACCTTACCTGGAATCAGTTACTACCCGAAATCATCACTCGTTCCTCGAAAATGAGTCTCCTTTATGCTCTTTTCAACTGACTCGTAAAATATGAAAATATTGTTGAGCGATTAGCCTCTCCGACTCGTTAAAGTCATCAGAAGTGTTATCCCTCCTCTAGATTTTAATCTTTTTGGACTTGAGGGATTATTACACAAAACGATCGAGCGCTTGTCTTGTTCG